>JZKD02S0426100.1:254670-270101 GCA_000966675.3 Picea glauca
TTTATTTATTACTGCTCATTATTGGATAATAATTCTACATTGATATAACATTTGAAGAAAAAAGATTATAATTACGTTATTACTGATTCACCCCCCCTCTCAGTAATCCAACAGGGATGATGCCGACTATAGATTTATGGAATTAATGGAGTTTTTGGAAGGAAAAAGCACAGGGAATAGTGATTTCAAAGGTGTCTGTATTGTGAAAGATGGAAGAATGGCGAAAAAGAATGGGATTATCTGGTCAAACGGGTATCCATTGGAGGCACTGGGAAACAGGTCAATAGGCTAACATATATGTTAGCCTGTATTAATTAGCCAACAGATAACTCGGGTATGAGGTGGACATTAAAGGATGGGTGATGGGTGAGCGAGGATGATGTGGAAAGCAATGATTGGATGATAGGTGAAGGAGATGTGACGTGCGACGGGTGAGTGGAGGGGAATATGGTAGCGATATGATGAGACATGACTAGTGGGAGGCGGTGGTGGAGTGTGACATCAGAGGACGACAGTGGTAGTGGAGTGTGATGTCATGAGACGATGGTGGTAGTGGAGTGTGATGTCATGAGACGACGATGGTATGAGAAGCTGGTATGGTGGTTTCCAGAGGGGGGGTAGGCGGTAACTGGTTTGGAGAGGGGGGGGGATCTGAAATAAAACGATTGTGCCACATTAGGATGGGGCCCGCCGAAGAAAACCACCATTCTAGACCCCCCCGTGCTTAAAGGTAGAATGATCGGGGGGGGGGTCTGAAAATACCTGTCGGCCGTAGATCTGAGCACTGTTTGCTCAGCCGTTGATCTCTGCGTACACTTTAATCAAGGAGTGCGCAACACATTTTATTGCTGAAACTTAGGATATCGCCGTTTTTGTGGGTTTTTGCGCTACTTCTTTTCATTTTTCCACCAAGGGGTTAGAACACAACCTTCTGACATCAAAACAAAAAATTTCATCCAACTTTATGCTTGTTTTATTGAAAAGGAAAGAAACTAACCTATGTCCTAATCTATTTACCTAACATATTTAACCCAGATTAAATTGTTGGGCTAAAAAATTACTCTACCCTCGGGCTATTTGATCAAGTTTAAATAGTTTGATCAAATTTATTCACTAACTAACCTATCTACTTGGCTAAGATTAAACAGTTTAGCCAAGCCTTATTTACTAACCCTATCAACATAAATTCAAAAAGACTTGACCATGGTTAGACTGTATGGATCAAACTATTTTTATTGCATGGGGTTTTATCCTTTTATTTTTATACCCTCTTTTATCTTTTTCCTTATTTTTTCTTTTTCTTTCTTTTCTTTTTCTTTTCCTTTTGTAAATCATTTGCAGTATGAAATATTATTTACAGCCCAACATATAGCAAAAGTAAAAATTTCCAGTCACCAGTTGATCCTATGAAACATAGGGTTATAACAATATTAATTACCCCTTCTTTTAAAGCTGGCGTCCTTAACAAAGAGATAAGGACTCCTTAAGATTACTCCTCAAACATCTAATGGAATGACATTTGCTTCTACCAAATCAATGAAGTTTGCACAAATAGGAAATCTAAACCTAGATTGCTTTGTGACTATCGATTACATATATTTTCTCACCTATCCCAAAGGGTATGGCTAAGGATGTTCATGCACCTTGAATCCAAGATTCCAAGCTACTCTACTAACTAGGAAAAAATAAAATTTGATTATGTTCTAAGATCAAACAAGCAATTTACCTTAGTTTGTTTTAGTTGGATTTTTATGTGAAAGAGATTAGTGATCTATATTTCCTACTCTGGACATATTATCGTAGGATTTGTAGTTAAACAAAGCCAACCACAAGATCCCCAAATCTTGCATAACTACAGGAAGTCCAACCATTGTCACCTTAGTAAGAAATCCCCTTGTTTTAGTGATGGAGGAGGTCCACCATAAGGGAGGCTTCCCCGATGACCTCAAGGGATCAAAGTAGCAAGTTTCTTAGCCAAGCCTACCACCCCTCTCTTGATCACCTAAGTCAAGGTCTAGGTCAAGGAGAAATAAGAGGTAATAAGATGATTTGAGTACCTGCCCTGAACAAGAACACTTATAGCATATATATAATGATTTCCAAGTACAAGCATGCAAATAATACATCTTTAAGACATTAAACAATGAAAATTACTATGGTAGTTATAAAATTGTAGCAGTTAACAATAATACAACAACAATAGATAAATTATAATAGCAACATAAATTACACTTCAGATTGCAACAATTGACCATGAAAAATTAACATTTATTCAATGAAACATTATCCATTTGTTAGATGCAATTTCTGGGTATGTTGGGCCACTATTAGAGCAATGCAAGCAACAAACTAGAGTATGTTAGTATGGCTGTAGAATTTTTTTTCAACAACAACAAGCTTAGTAGTCAATTAGCTTAAGTTAGTGTTCGTAAAGTTAGTAGGAATCTTGAGAGAATGAAAATTTAGAGTTTGTTGATCACTTTCACCATAAGAGAGTTAAAGATTAGTTCCTTTGAGGGATATGGAGTCTTTACAACAAAAAATGCAACTAACTTGGAACTTGATCTAGATACAACCAAGAGGTAGGACTCAAACTTTAAGGCGCTAGCACATTAGGGCCTTAGAGATTAAATCTTGAGGAGGAGAATTTCTAGGGTGCAAGCACTTTTGGGCCCTAGAAACCTTTTATCCCTTCTTATAGATTCACCTAGGTCAAAAATAAAGAGTCTAGGGATAAAATCCTAAAGTGCTAGCACTTTAGGGCTTTAGGAGTCTAACCCTAGGTAGGATTTCCTTTAGCAAATTTTTGGACAAAATTAACCTTGTGAGAGGAGAAAGCACTTATGCTCATCTCTTAGGGTGACACCATGCCCTAATAAGGGTGAAATATTTATATCAAATATATTATTGTAGAGATATTATAACATCCTTATGGCTGTAGAAAAATATTTCTACAACATAAAATTCCAACCACCAAAAAGTACAAGTAAACCACCCAAAAGATGCTAAATGACAAGTTGATTATTATGGCATCTTTCTAGCAAATTCTGATGGTTGAAAAGAGACCAAAAGTAAAAGTTTGAGAGCAATTTTTTGGATCCCTAATGGTTGTAGATTTAATTTTATAACAACAATAAGATATACTTGTCCAAATAGGATTGCCTAGTGGCTCAAGCAAGCTAGTAGAGCATATAATTGATTCCAATTCAAACAATTTGAAAAACTCGTAAAATCATGTTACCAAATGCAATCAATTTATTTCTCCAATGCAATTTTCAGATTAGTTCCTTTAATATATTGGGAAAATGGAGTCTTTGATGTGAGAGTTAGACCCACAATATCCATAGGGTTGTAAACCCTTTTACTCCCTAGGGCATGCAAATCAAACTAAGGTAAATCTAGGAGGGTGTACACCCTTGTATTCCTCCTAGAAACCTTGCCAAAAATGACTTATCAAACAACAAATGAGATGAAAATTGGTGGAAGGTGTATGTACTTATACTACTCCTATAGTTTCAAACAAGAATAGCATGGAAAAAGAATAAAATACCAATTAATGCAGAATTTTCCTTACCAATTCCACAAGATGCAAGATCAAACCCTAGTTTACCACACCATATACATTCATAAGCAAGAGAAAAAGCCTCCACGAGGTGATCACCACCTTATCTCCACAATATATCAAGAAAATCACCAAAAGACATTTGCACAAGAGAGAGACATCCAAATTTCCCAAAAAGAGCACAAATTTCAGCCAAGTATCCTTCTCACAATGGGAGAGTTATGTTGTAAAGTTAAATGAAATGATTATTATTTATAAAAAACTCCTAAAAAAGTGTTTGTCCACTTAACAAGGGTAAACCACAAAATAAGGGAGACAATTCCCTTTATTTTTCCCCTTTACAACTTTAAAATTTAATATGCACATAAGAAAGCCCTAAAAAAGCATGACGTCACCCTTCTAGGGCAACATTTTGGCACTTGGAGCAAGTCGTTGAGCTTGGGGATGAAACATTGAGCCTCCAAAGGAATCTTCCTTGTGAACTAGGGTATTCTCCATAAAGCTAAGAGTTATCCTCATCAAAAGTGCTAAGTGTCAATCAAGTCAACACCACCACCACCAAACCCTATCCCCAACAAGACATCAAGCCCCAAGATGTGGCGC
This sequence comes from Picea glauca, assembly GCA_000966675.3. Taxonomy (NCBI): domain Eukaryota; kingdom Viridiplantae; phylum Streptophyta; class Pinopsida; order Pinales; family Pinaceae; genus Picea; species Picea glauca. The sequence continues at coordinate 258,836 of JZKD02S0426100.1, forward strand.
TCTAGCCTCCAAAGGCAAATCATTGGGGTGTTGAAGGGATAGGAGAGGTATTCTAAGGTATCTCTCAAGCCTCCAAAGGCTATCATCATCATCTGGTGTGTGGGCCATGGTATCTAACCTGTGGGATTCTTGCCCCAATGAAGGCCCAAGATGGGCTTGTTCCTCCAAATCATCCACCAGTCAAGGTCATGAAAAGACATACAAGTGCACCCTACAAGGATCTCAAGTAAAAACATCATGGAAAGTAAAATCACATTTAATATAATATCCATTTAATCATGTACATAAAAAAATACCTCATCAAATTAAACAGGTTCTCAAAGACCCTATGCAATTTTCCAAGTTTAGGTATGGGAGAGTTGACAAAGTGACCTATTGGGTTAATCATTCCTTAAGTCAAGGAGTGTTTCCTCGGTGGAAACCTCTCTAAGTCATGTGGAGAAAATGAAGTGGATGGAGGGTTAAGACTTTTGGGCATGGGGTTCATGACATACAACGGTTTATATTGTCTCATTTATGGGTGCCTTTGTAGAGGTTGTGTTGCACCTTCGTTTTCAATGCATCATTTTTCCAAGTTATTGTCTTTTGTTTTTTTTTATATATTTCTAAGTTGAAGCCAAGGTGGGGGTTCTACCTAAGCATGAAAAACATTTCCCCCCTTTACCCTAGTCACATTATGCTTCCCCAAGTTGAAGACAATGTGTGGGACTTCTACCTAAGCATGAAAAACATTGCCCACACATGCTCTACCTTGGTTGGCATTTTTATGTTGTTATTTTCATGGGTCCCATTAGTTTCTTATGAGATACATTTCATTTTCCTCGGGATCCCTGGGAAAGCATATAGAAGGTTTATGATTGGATTTTATCTTTTTCCAACTACAAACCTCTAGGCCTTCGGCCCCTTCTTCCCATGAGATGAGGTACAATCCCTTCTTGGGTCAATATACCCGAAATCCCAAAAGATAAGGAGATGAACAAGGGGTTAAGTGATGAAAAGTGATAAGTATGATCAGGAGTGGCATGATGACTTGTCAATGAGACCTCCCAATAACAAACCCATCCCTAAGGGTGACTACTTACTAGGGCGCAATGTTAACCACCCAGGTGAAATAGAGAAAAGAACATAAATTTCAAGCAAATGTTCTATAATCAAAAGCGGATTTAAATGGAACATACTCAAATGAGTGAAATATTAAAGTGACACTTACCACAATACCTGACTTGTACCTCATGGAGTAATACCCATCGTCTTTCAGAAGCAAGATGATGTGGTGGATACCATCATGATGAACCTGGGATATGTGGTGGTGAAGTGTGCCTTTGTCTATGCAGGTGGACAATGTCAGCCATCAGTCTCTCAGTACTCCATGTCTGCAACCTGAGGGCCTCAAGACATAATGTCCTTAGTTATCCCTAGAAATCGGGGATAACAGGAGGGATGTCATGGTGACCTATTGGGTAAGCCAATCCCCAAGTCTAGGAATGTTTCCCAAGAAGACCCTATCTAGACCATGTAATGAGTGTGAGGTGGATTGGGAGAAGAGTTTTGAGCATGGGGTTCTTGACATATCAAAGGTTCATATTGTCTCATTTATGGGTGTCTTTGTGGAGGGTGTGTTGCATCCTTCGTTTGCAATGCAACATTTTTCTAGCCCTTGACTTTAGTTTATTATGGTTCGAACATTGAGTGCAATGTGCAATGGAAAGTAAATACCACCGCAATGCCAGTTGACATTAGGAACACATTGAGTGCCATATGCAATGGAAAGTAAATGACACCACAAATGAATTCCCCCAACAAGTGAGACATTTATTAATTATATGTTTTAAAAGTTCCTTGATTTTTATGGAGAAGCATTTCATTGTTCTCAGGACCTTAGGGAGAGCATCTAGAAGGATAATGTATGGCTTTTATCTTTTTCCAGCTACAATTCCTATGGGCCTTCAACCCCTTCTTCCCATGAAATGAGGTACAAGCTCTTCTTGGGGTCAATGAGCCCAAAATCCCAAAAAATGAGGAAACAAAAGGGAAGAAATGTGGAAAGTGGTAAGTACGAGTGGGAATGGTACGATGATCCTTCAAGGAACCACCCAGTAGCAAACCTTTTCTCTAGGGTGACCCACTTAATAGGAAACCATGTCAACCACCAAGGTGAAATTAGGCAAAAGGTATAATTTCCAAGCAAATTATTCCATAATTAAGGAAGGACTCTTTGCAACATGTTCAAATGCTTCAAAATATCAAAGTGACACTTACCACTAGACTGGACTTGTTACCTCATGAAGAAAGACCTATTGTCTTCTTGGAACCAAGCTAATGTGGTGGATGTTGCTCTGTGGTAAAGTAGAGGGGATCGGTGGGCCATGCTAGGCATTGAGCTCTCGCCACTCCATGTCTTCTACTTATGGCCCTCGAGACATCATCACCTTAGTTACCCCTAGAATGAGGGGTAACATCTGTCTCCTACATGGGGACATGTTCTCACCATAGAGCACATGAGAACCTTAGCATCTCTTGGTATGACCTGTGCTTGCACAACTCGAACAAACTATTGAAATATGAGGGGTGGTGTAACTCACCCCTTGCTCATATAAAAATGATAACTAGGAAAATCTAAAGAAAAACTTGATTTTTTTTTTTTTGATATTTTACTCTAACATATCAATATGAGTATGCAAATCATATGAATGTAACATAACAAGATGCAAGGATGCAGGATGCAAATGCCTTCCCTAACCTACCTACCTTAATCTATGTTAGGTGAAATGATAGGTATAATCATATGACCAATGAAACCATTCTAACATTGTATCAAAATATCTACCCCTGTGTTTCATCATAAACCAAAATAAAGGTAAGTCGAGCACAACAAGAACATGAGTTAAAGGAAGCATCATATCATAAGTAATCATAAAATCTAACTCATGGATGTAAGAGGGACAAAAAAAATCATACAAAGAGGTATCACCACAACCCTGCCCTATCCATCCTAGGAAAAAACCAAAATAATCAGGCAAAGGTCGATCCACATCCTCAACCACCAAGCTAACACTTAAAGATTGAAAAGGGATGAGAAGGAACCTAAGGAAAATTCTAAGGTTTCCCACGGAGGAAGAGGGAGAAAGGTAAGGGATCAAACCAAGCCTAGAGAATTTTTTTTCTCCCAAACCAAGGTCTGTTGACCTTGCATGTGAAATTGGAAACCCTTGCAAACCATGGGACGAAAACAACTCTTCCCTACAGGAAAATAATTATCATGAGGAAAAATCCCAACCACATCTATAGTGGAATAGAAAGGAAAAATCTGGAAACCCTCATCATGAAAATTCTGCTCTAGGCTAATCATGTCCTCACCCCTATCAGAATTAGAGAACAATAGTGATTGAAACTTTTCTTTGTAGAGTAAATCCAAGTGCTCAAAAGAATATGTATCAAACCCCCCAGGGTATGACCCAAAATCATCATGAGAATGCCGCAATAAGTCATCCTTGGGTGATTGGAACAAATATGTAATCATGTCATCTTTATGCCACCAAACATCAAAATTAGTAACAATCACATATGATTGTTGTAAAGGAAACAATTGAAAATGATCTTCAATATCGTAAATGAGATCTCCATCATGACCAATCGCATCCCATCTACGTCTCCCAACATGTATAAAATCATCAATATTATCAATCACATCACCTCCTTTATCATAACATGAAGGGTCTAGTGCATCCAAGGGTTCGTCTAACACTTCTTCACTTTCCAAATCATAAAACAGAGCGATATCAAAGACTTGGAAAGGAACACAACTTACCATGTTCTCTTATTTATGTGTAGGAGGGATGGAAGCTTGGATGAATTCATCAAATAGAGGAGCACACACCAACACTTTGTCTTCATGAGGAGCCTCTTCTTCGACATCAAAATGTCCATTAGTCAAGTCTTCGTTGCCTTCAAAAGAATCATGAGGTAATTCTTGTTTCTCTTCAAGGGATTGGTAGCCCTCTTCATGAATCTTCTCTTAAGTTCTTGTTCATCAATGGATTCTTCATATTCCTCATCAGGGATAGAACATAACCCTTCCCTTTGGAGGGCCACTGCGAGATTGTGGAGTGTGTCTTCATAACTTTGTGTTCTCAGGGCCCACCTTTTGAGGAATTCTTCAATGAAGATTTCAAGAGAAGATATACTCTTCGGACAAAGAGTATGCTCAACCCAATCGTTTTGTCTTGTTTCCAAAGATAGAAAAAAAAATGTTATTAGCACATCATGATGTGTTATATATATCTCTGAAACATACTTCATGAAATTCACAACATGAGAAATAGCCACGGATGGGTCTCTGTCAAATTTTGGACAATTATTTACCCAACCTCGAGAAAAGTGATTTGGGTATCCTAGAACATGTTCAATATCCAGGTAAAGAAACATTCCATGAAGTGACCATCATGCCATAATCCCATCACTTGAAAATATGCAATATCACAGAGTTGTGAACATGATGACACCTCAAAATATAGTAGTGGATTCGCCAGATGATCAACCCTAGATCATCAAAGGAAGGGGAGGGAATCACCCTCAGTGGAGTTGCTAGGTAAACTTGAGAGACAAGGGTTTTGGGAGAAAGTTTACCAAAAGACATTGCGTTGAGGAGAATGACTCAATCCTCCCCGGAAACGACATCAATACTGAATAAATCTGCTAATGAGATCTATGAGTGAAGATATTCCCTTCGACTTGCAACAATCCTTGACCCAATTTCGCACTTCCAATGACAAACAATTTACAAACAACTTTATTCGTATGTCCTCGTGTTGCGGTTTTGTTTCCCACGGGTACTCAAGGAAATATACAATATGAATAATGATATAATCCTCGAATAGTGGATGGTCTTTCGACCAAATATCAAACTCATTTAGGTATCAAGGAATGTTCTCAAAATCAATAGAAGGATATATTTCATGGTCATCCCAGGGTGCCATGGTTCCATCACTCGAGACAATACAAAGTTGAGAGCAAGATGACACCTAGGAATATATCAGTGGAGTCGCTAGATGATCCGTCTAGGATCATAAGAGGAAGGTGAGGGAACTATCCTTAGTGGAGTCGCAAGGTAAACTTGAGAAATAAGGGCTTCGGGAAAAAGTTTACCAAAATATATGTCGTTGAGGAGAATGACTCAATCCTCCCTGGAAACGATACCAAAATGTTATTGTAGGATTTGTAGTTGTGCAAATCCCAACACAGGATCCCCAAATCTTGCGTAACTACATGAAGTCCTAACATTGTCACCTTAGTAATAAATCCCCTCGTTTTAGTGATGGAGGAGGTCCACCACAACAGAGGCTTCCCTGATGACCTTAAGCAATCAAAGTAGAAAGTTTGTTAGCCAAGCCTATTGCCCCCTCTTGATCACCTAAGTCAAGGTATAGGTCGAGGACAAATACAAGGAAATAAGATAATTTGAATACCTGCCAGAAACAAGAACACTTATAGCATATATATAATGATTTCCAAGTACAAGCATGCAAATAATGCCTCTTTAAGACACTAAACAATGAAAATTACTATGGTTGTTATAAAATTGTAGTAGTTAACAGTAGTACAACAGTAATAGATAAATTATAACAACAACAAAAATTACACTTCAGAATTGTAACAATTGACCATGAAAATTTAACATTTATTCAATGAAACATTATCCAATTGTTAGATGCAAATTCTGGGTATGTTAGGCCACTATTATAGCAATGCATGTAACAAATTAGAGTGTGTTAGTATGGTTGTAACAAACTTTTGCAACAAAAACAAGCTTATTAGTCAATTATCTTAAGTTAATGTTAGTCTATGTTGCATTGGTTTTTGGGATGGGGGAATGGTGGGGACAGGGGGACATGTCCCCAGGACGGCTAGAGCGCACCCCCAAATTTTTCAGGGGACAACGGGTTGGGGACGAAAATAATATATATATCTATATCTATATATAGAAATGCATATCTAGAGTGTGTTAGTATGGTTGTAGCAAACTTTTGCAACAAAAACAAGCTTATTAGTCAATTATCTTAAGTTAGTGTTAGTCTATGTTGCATTGGTTTTTGGGATGGGGGAATGGTGGGGACAGGGGGACATGTCCCCAGGACGGCTAGAGCGCACCCCCAAATTTTTTAGGGGATGACGGTTTGGGGACGACAATAATATATATACACATATATACAGTGCACCCCCAAATTTTTCAGGGGATGGTGGGTTGGGGACGACAATAATATATATACACACATGTGTATATGTGTGTATATATATTATTGTTTTCCCCAGCCCGCCATCCCATGAAAAATTTGGGGGTGCGCTCTAGCTGTCCTGGGGACACATCCCCCCTGTATATGTGTGTATATATATTATTGTCGTCCCCAACCCACTGTCGCCTGAAAAATCTGGGGGTGCACTCTAGCCGTCGTGGGGACACGTCCCCCCATCCCAAAAACCAATGAAAAATAGACTAACACTAACTTACGCTGTAGTTGCTTCAAGTTTGTAAGCATAAGAAACTATACTATATAGTATTATGCACAACCCTTACACTTGCCAATTCTGAAGAAGCTCGAGCAATTTAAAAAAGGGCCGAAAAATGAGAAGAACAAGAGCAATAACTCATCCATTTGAAATGTTGGATTTCCTGTATTTTTGACATGGAAGTTTGCTTGTTGTAACTTTGTTGCTGAAAATACAATATTTAAATCATCGAAAACCCAAATCGAAACCCATCATACAAAACTAATGTTTTGAGCTGCAACTTCTACAACAGATTTAGATTCAACGCAATACAAAAATAATGGAGGGGAAAAATGATCTTATTGTCCAATCATCAATTTCCATGATTGTCAAGATTAAATGTATATGTCCGGAATATTCCCGAAAGCTGCCTAAAAAATCCCCGAAATCTGTCCAAAATGTCCCTAAAATATGTCCAGAACATCTTTGAGATGACCAACAAGTCCCAAATGGAATCCCCAACAATTTGGGTAAGTTTCCTAAGGGTCCCCAAGTCTCCGAAATGTGGGAACGACGGGTACACAGTTTTTTTTAGGGGGACGGGTCCCCGTGCAACATAGGTGTTAGTAAAGTTAGTAGGAAGCTTGAGAGAATAAAAATTTAGAGTTTGTGGATCACTTTCACCATAAGAGAGCTTAAATATTAGTGCCTTTGAGAGATATGGAGTCTTTACAAGAACAAATGCAACTAACTTGGAACTTGATCTAGATGCAACCAAGAGGTACGACTCAATCTTTAAGGTGCTAGCACACTATGGTCTTAGAGATTAAATCTCGAGGAGGATAATTTCTATGGTGCAAGCACTTTTGGGTCCTAGAAACCTTTTCTCCCTTCTTGTAGCTTCACCGAGGTAAAAAATAAGAGTCTAACCCTAAAATCCTAAAGTCCTAAAGTGTTATCACTTTAGGGCTTTACGAGTCTAACCCTAGGTAGGATTTCCTTTCACAAATTTTTGGATAAAATTAACCTTGTGAGAGGAGGAAGCACTTATGCTCATCTCTTAGGGTTTTACCAAGCAAGATTCAAGCATGAACAAGTAAAATTCACCATAAAACATTTATAGCATGAAACAAAATTGAAGAAATTTACTTACTTCACCAAGATATCACAAGAATAAACTCTAATTGCAACAATATCTTCCAAAAATCAGCAAAGAAGCATCCACACTTGACCTCCAAAAGATAGCGCATGAGTGAAAAGAGCTAGTAACCCCAAAATAGCAAAAATTTCGTATGTGTTCTCTCACAAATGGTGAGAAGTTGTTCATCAAAATGGAATTTGGCTGGCCAAATTTATATGGAAACCCTAGCCATCTGAGAGACTCAAATTAAAAGTCACGTCTCTACAAGAGGGGCCAACCCCTTAATTATCTTTTCATAAATTCAAAATATAAAATTTACATCAAAATAAACCCTAATAAGGTGATGGCATGCCCTAAAAAGGCGACGTTGGCTCTCCAAATGCAACGTCAAGCATGAGGGAGGAGACATTGGGCCTCCAAATGCCATGTGTCATGCCAAAGTGTCATGCCATGGTATCCTCTTGTTAAGCCACATCCAGAACCATCTCAACCATAAAACCTTACCCCTCCAAAGTGACATCAAGGGCCAAGAGGTGACATCCTAGGCCTCCAAAGGCCAACATCCAAGTGGAGAAGGGTGCAACCTCATCCTCTAGTGATGCCAAGGTTCCTCCAAAGGCAACATCCTTCACTCTCAAAGTGAAACGCTCATCATCAATGGTCACCACATCCGGGGTCCAACCTCCATCCTATGGGCAAGGTCCTACAAAGACAAACAAGTATGCCCTCCAAGACTCTACAAGTCACATGAATCATGCCAAGTAAGCCACATTTAATACAAGAACCACCCAAACATGTGCATCAAATCCCCCCTTTTCAAATCAAAAAATGCTTAAAGACCTTATAAGTTTTGCCTAATTTAGGCATGGGAGGGGTGTCATGGTGCCCTATTGGGTAATCCAATCCACAAGTCTAGGAATGTTTCCCAAGAAGATCCTATCTAGATCATGTAATGAGTGTGAGGTGGATTGGGAGAAGAATTTTGAGCATGGGTTCTTGACATTTCAAGGGTTTGTATTGTCTCATTTATGGGTGCCTTTGTGGAGGGTGTGTTGCATCCTTCATTTGCAATGCAACATTTTTCCAAGCCCTTTTCTTTAGTTTATTATGGTATGAACATTGAGTGTTATGTGCAATGGAAAGTAAATACCACCGCAATGCCACTTGAAGTTAGGAACACATTGAGTTCCATATGCAATGGAAAGTAAAGAACACTACAAATGTATTTTGCCAACAAACAAGACATTTATTAAATATATGTTTTAAAAGTTCCTTTATTTTTATGGAGAAGCATTTCATTGTTCTCAGGACCTTAAGGCGAGCATATGGAAAGATAATGTATAGATTTTATCTTTTTCTAGCTACAACACCTACAGGCCTTCATCCCCTTCTTCCCATGAAATGAGGTATAGGCCCTTCTTGGGGTCAATGAGCCCAAAATCCCAAAAGATGAGGAAATGGAAGGGAAGAAATGTGGAAAGTGTTATAGCCCTAAAATTCTCCACACATGCATACCTGACATTTGGCCCTCTTACTTGCATTTTTTGCCAATCCATCATAGAGTAGCTTTTCTTAAAAACTCATTTTTTAAAGATGTACGAGCCCTGCACCAATAAAGCCCGTGTACATATGCTTGATGCACCACTACAAACCGCGGGTTGCCTGCACACGTACGCATGCTGCACCACTACAGCCTACGTATGCTTGCAAAAGTTGCAAAAATTAAAAAGTTGCAAGGAATTCATTAAGATTACGGGCTATTGGGTAGTTTCCCAAACAATTCACCGCCTATAGCCCATCACCCAACCGAATAACCATCCTTTTTCCATATAAAAGGAGGTGTTGGGGTCTCATTCCACATCTAGAAATAAGAACAGTGAAACTCTGCCCGTTTCACATCCCCTCCTTGCCCCAAGCATTTGCAACCTTGTCTTGAGAATTGCCTCATAATTATTCATTTCCTCCATAAGAATCCAATCCATTTCCCAAGAAGAAGGTTCAGAGGAGAAAGATACAAGGAGGTGCACTTGGAGCTTGGTGAAGAGGATCCCAGACCAGGTTCGAGGAGCAGTAGCTGAATTTGGTTTTAAGTGATCATTGTATTATCAATAAAAGAAGTACTTTTCCTGTCCCAAAACATGATGTGTCAAATGTTTGCATTTGTTTTATGTTTTTATTCTAACATCTAACCCTTATTTATGTATGAAATGCATGTTTGTACTTTCCTGTTTATCTGTCTTTGAATGCAGGCCAACCTTGGGAGGAGGTTTGCAGTCAGTGAAGCTATCAAGCGCGAGAGGATCGACACTGGACGCAGAGTAAAGGTACAATTATCGGATACTTCTCATTTTTCTTTTCCTGCATGAGTCTGGGGTATGTTTGGGGTAGTTAGAGAAGTAGGAGACTTTTAAATGGTTATTGATTTGCCTACATGGTAAACCCTGGTGTAGCCATAGGGGGGTTTTTCCCGCTAGCAGAATTGGTGACCATACTGGAGAAACCTCTAGGGTTTTAGGGGATTTGTTGGGTGTTTGATTGGTTTTATACCTTTTGAGTTTTTGTTGAGTCTTTTAAGTGATTCTGATCACCTGTTGGTGCCATACTAGTTCTCCCTGCCTTGTCAATCAATCAGTTTTATTTCCTTTTTCAAGAAATATAGAGGTGTACGTACCCTATTGTTGGAATTGTGGGACAGTGCACGTACATACGCGCCCTACTTTATAGACAACCCGTGCACATACACAGGCTGCTTAAGCATCAGTAGCGTACCTGTTTCAAGAAACTGTTTTTAAGAAGAGGACGTCAACCTCTTCCCCGATTGAGGTTTATATTTCTCAGGGTTTCTTGATATAGTTCAGAGTCTTTGTTTTTAAAGCCATAGCTTGGGTTAGATTTCAGTTTACTTGTATTCTGGATCTTCTTCTGTTTCCAAGCATTTTTAGCTTATTTTTAGCTTGGATTTTAAGAAAAATGAGTTGCATTTTGAAAAACAATTCCCCCTCATGGTCGGGGGCGGGGGCGGGGGCATGAATCGTGTATTCATCAGTTTCTTTTAGAATATTTTGTTAGTTTTGTTTTGATTGGAAGAAAATAAAAAAAAAAAACTTAGTTTTTTAGGTCTCTTTCTTTCTTTGCATTTGTTTTGCATTGTTATTTGAAAAATAAAAGAAATTAGAATAGTGTTGTGCTTTCTTCTCATCTTAAAAGCATTTCAAAAGAAAAATAAGAAAGATAATCCTTCTTTTCTAGTGTTCTTATAAGTTTCATTTTTCGCAAGAGTCTTAACAACATCAGTTGCACTACTGCACCCTTTTTGAGTAAATCAAGCCATTAAAAAGAATGCTAAATCTAAAACTAATTAGACTTCTTATGTCTGTAGGGTCAATCAACTAGTTTAGGGTTAGGGCCTTGAATAAGGTTGGTGAGGAGACTCTTCAAGGCCGTTAAACAAACATCGAAGTCATAGTTAGGGAGTGTTAAAGTCCAGTGATGTGAAAGTTATCTGGGATCCCCCTCTAACACAGGGGCTAAACACGAGGTCGTGTGAGGAAAGGCAACGAAGATAAACCCTCCAAATCTGGACTAAACATAGTGGGGAATGCATATTGAGGATCTATCCTGTGAATACTATCACCTGCATTT
>JZKD02S0426100.1:291129-301224 GCA_000966675.3 Picea glauca
ACATAATGGATTTAGGTGCAGATGTCTGGGATGTGGTAGAGACTGGTTATGTAAAGCCAGTTGTACTAGCTAATAAGGATGACAAGCTAGAATTCATCTTCAATGCTAAGGCTATAAATGCTATTCTGAGTGGGCTTGCAGAAACAAAATTTGTAAAATTTATGCACTTAGAAATTGCCAAAGAAATGTGGGACAAACTCATTAGCAGTTATGAAGGTAATGGGAAGGTAAAGGATGCCAAGCTTCAAACCTACAGATTAAACTTTGAACAACTAAAGATGAAAGAGGATGAAAATGTTGGGAAGTACTTTCAGAGAATTGAAGAACTAGTGAATGCCATGAAGAGTCTTGGTGAGAAGTTTGAAGATGTAGTTTTAGTCCAGAAGATTTTAAGATCCTTGCTAGATAGGTTCAATGCAAAGGTCTCTTCTATAGAAGAACTTAATGATCTAAAAACTTTGCCTTTTGATCAACTTCTAGGAATTTTGACTGCATGTGAAATGATGATAGGTAAAGATAAATCCACCTCTAGAGAAGCATCATTTAAAACTGATAAGAATGAAGATTCTGAGCCTGATGAAATTGAAGAAAAAATTGTGAGAAGACTAAAGAAAGGATCAGGCAAGTACCAAGGCAAATTTCCCTCCAAATGTTTTAATTGTGGAAATATAGGTCACTTTGCATCTAAGTGTCCACACAAGAAGAAGGATTAGAATTCTGAAGGTGAAAAGAAGTTCAAACCCAAGAGATTTGGTAAAAATAAAAGTTTATGTGTAAACAATGATGACTCTTCAGAAGACACAGATAGTGACTCCTCGTGTGAAGATAAGGTTAATGAATTTATGCTTATGGCCCAAGAGGATTACGATAATAAAAGAACAAGAAGTAATGTTGATGATGAAGAAGCTGTGGTTGACCTGGAAAGAGAACTGGTCAGTGCTCTAGAAGAAATTGCTAGACTCAGATCTAAGAAGAAAAAGAAAAAACAATTGTTGATACAGTTTGAAAAAGACAATAAAGAACTTAATGAAGCCTTTGCCCTGATAAAAGTGGAATTAGAAGAGGCAAAGAAAATAGAGGACATTATGAGACAACAATTATTAGAAAATAAGGCAAGATGTGAAGCCTTGGAAGAAGAGGTAGTAAAAACCAGAAAATAGATGGAGAAGTTTAAAACATTGTATCTTCAAAACCTTCCAAGCATTAAAGCCACAACAGAACTAAATGACATTATGAGAAAACATAGATCTCTGTTGTTGAAGACTGGTTTAGTTTATGTAAATGGTTCAAGCAACAAAGAGCCAATAAAGATGATCAAGTTCCAAGTCAAAAGAAAATTAGACCATGAGAGTACTATGTCACCTAAATCTAATAAAGACAAGATGATCCTTGATAAAAAAACAAAGAGATCATAAGATGGAGCAACAAATGCCAAGAAGAAGGCCATCCTTCAGGTATCAAAATTTCTTTCATGGCTATTGTTTTTACTGTTCTAATTTTGGTCATAAGATTGTAAACTGTCAAATTAAGTTTAGAGACATGCAACTGAGGAGGTCAAGAAATAGACAATCTTTACAATATAGAACCAAGAAGCCAATGAATAGACAACGTAGCACCAATCACTTTGACCTACTATGCAATGAGCTCGAATGTTATAACTATCATAACTTCGGCCACAAAGCTGCAAACTTCCATTTGAAGAAGTACAAGGCAGATCCAAGGATAAATCCTTTAGCTAGAAATGCCAACACATGGAAAAAGAAAGACAATGAAAAATGTGGTCTGGTACTTTCAGCTCAAAAACAAAAAGACCCCTGGTATATAGACAATGGATGTTCCAAGCACATGATTGGAGACAAGGATAAGTTTTTGTCTATAAGTAAAAACAAAACAGAAAATGTAACCTTTGGAAATGATGAACCAGGTAAAATCTAGGGTAAAGGGATGGTGAGTTTGAGTAATGGTAAAGGAAAAGCCCATGATGTTTTGCTTGTAGATGGGTTGAAACATAATTTTCTTAGTGTAAGTCAAATGTGTGACAGAGGATGTGAAGTGGTGTTCACTTCCAAGGATTGTAAGATAAAGTCTATAAACTCAGGACAAGTGGCGGCTAAAGGCATAAGGACATAAAACAATGTATATGTGCTGAAAGCAGATAAAGAAGAGTGTCATCTAAGAAAACCCGATGAAAGTTGGTTATGGCATAGGAGACTTGGACGTCTAAACTTTGACCACTTAATCAAGCTCAAAAATCTTGAGGCAATAAAAGATCTTCCAAGAATATCAAAGCCACAAGACTCTGTGTGTAAACCTTGCCAAGTAGGAAATCTAACCAGGACACAGTTTAAATCCAAGAGCTCTACTTCAATAGAGAAACCACTCCAATTAGTTCATATGGATTTATGTGGACAATCAAGATAGGAAGGCACAGGGAAGAAAAACTACTTTATGCTGATCATTGATGATTACTCCAGACTTACTTGGGTTGCTTTTTTCAAAGAAAAAACTGATGCATTTGATAAATTTAAAATATTTAAGGCTTTAGATGAGAATCAAATAGAGAAGAGGTTAAAGGTAGTAAGATCAGACATAGGAGGAGAATTTATGTCAAGTGCTTTCAAGGAATTCTGTGATAAACATGGGATCAAGAGGGAATACACAATCCCAGGAACTCCACAACAAAATGGAGTAGTTGAGAGAAAAAACAAAAAAGTTCAGCAAATGGCCAGGTCAATGATGAATGAGAAGAACATTGGTCAAACTTACTGGGTAGAAGCAATACACACAACATTCCATATTCTTAACAAGGCCCTTCTCGGTCCACATAGTGACAAGATACCTTATGAACTATGGTATGGAAGACCTGCTTCAATCAAACACTTCAAAGTCTTTGGGAGTAAGTGCTACATAAAGAATAATAATGAAAACCTTGGCAAGTATGATGGCAGGGCTGATGAATGCATCTTCTTAGGATATGCTACCAATAGTAAAGGATATAGATGCTTTAATAAAATATTGCATAAATTAGTTGATTGCATTGCTTTAAAGGTTGATGAAGGAGTCCTAGAAAGAGAGGTGAACAATATTGAGCCTACTACAGAGGACATAGTTGAAACTAAAGATGAACAGGTCCAAGAATCAGATGGAGAAGAGACACCTAGACAAGAAGAGTCATGACAACAATCAACATCAAATACTTCCTCCAAAATTACTCAAAAGAATCATCCCGAAAGTTAGATAATTGGTGAGAAAGACAAAGGTGTACAAACCATGAGAAGTATAATCAAAGACATCGAGCAATCACATATGGCCTTCATATCCATGGTGGAACCCAAGAATTTCAATGAAGCCAGTGAAGATGTAAATTGGTTAAAGTAAAAGAATGAGGAACTGGACCAGATTGAAAAGAATGACACTTGGGAACTCGTTCCTAGGCCAACAAATAAAAATGTAATAGGATCCAAATGGGTCTATAAAAATAAGATGAATGAGCAAGGAAATAATGTAAGAAATAAGGCTAGATTGGTCTGCAAAGGATATGCTCAAATAGAAGGACTGGACTTTGATGAAACATTTGTGCYTGTAGCAAGATTAGAAGCTATTAGAATGTTTCTTGCCTAAGCTTGCCATAAACARTTTAAAGTCTATTAAATGGATGTCAAGTCAGCTTTTCTAAATGGATATCTAAAAGAAGAAGTCTATATGGAGCAACTAGAGGGTTTCCAACTGTTAGATAACCCTGACTTTGTCTGCAAGCTGAAGAAAGCACTATATGGGTTGAAACAAGCTCCTCGTGCCTGGTATCACAGACTGGATACATATCTACAAGATAAAGGGTTAAAGAGAGAAATAGTTGACATCAATCTATATATCAAAACAAAAGGTAATGAACTGCTCATTGTGTTGGTCTATGTAGATGGCATCATCTTCGGTAGTAATAATGCTTCATTGGTAAAATGGTTTGCTTCTGCCATGCAGTCTGAATTTGAAATGTCTATGATAGGGGAACTGTCATTTTTTCTTGGCCTACAAATTACTTAGAGGTTTGAAGGAGTATTTATTTCTCAAGAAAAATATCTAAGAGACATGTTGAAAAGGTTTCAAATGGAATATTCTAAACCTATGAACACACCTGTGGTCACTGGATGTAAGTTAAGAAATGATGATGATTCACCTAATGTTGATCAGAGTTCATATAGGTCTATGATAGGCAACCTATTGTACATCACAACATCCTGTCCAGATATAATGCATGCTATTGGAATGGTAGGAAGATATCAGGCCGCACCTAAATAGAGTCATTTTTTAGCTGTCAAAAGAATATCCAGATACTTGAAAGAAACAATGGACTATGGCCTATGGTATCCTAGGAATCAAAATTTTCAACTATCAGTCTATTCAGATGTTGATTGGGTTAACTGCATGGATGAAAGGAAAAGCACGAGTGGAGGTGCATTCTTCTTAGGAGATTACCTTGTATCATGGTTGAGCAAGAAGCAAGGTTTCATTTCGTTATCAACTACAGAAGCTGAATACATTGTATCTGCCACCTGTTGTACCCAAGTATTGTGGATGATTCAAACATTTGCAGACTTGGAGGTAAAATGTACGACACTACCGTTAGATCGTGGCATACCACGTCACCAGACTACGTCAGCAAGGACACATGGTGCAATCAGACAATGAAAAGTGTCAAGTTGATTCGACATTTCAGGTACGTGGAAATCACAAATCCGAGTGACATGTGGCAACTGCTTGACTCATGACACGTCATCGAGTGACGGAAGAGTTACGTCACTCCGAGATTTTTTCTTCGGGAGTTTTACCACCAATACTCCCCCAAAGACTCGAAGTCCCGAAGGCCAAAGTACCCAGAGTAGAGGATAGTCGTTGGATTAAAGAGGACACGTGTCAGTGGATTGTCAACTCCAGGAAAAAGAAAAGGAAGAGAAAACAAGAATTTGAGAATTGAAAGTCCTAAAGGCCGGACTCATGGAGGAGATCTTGATCGTCGATTGGGGAAGACAGATGTCAACAGATCTTCCATTTCAGAAGATATCCAGTCAGCAACAACAGAGTTTGAGATTTGAATCTCAAGGAGCCCGAATCATAGAGTAAATCTCAGTCGTTGATGGAGGAAGGAGAGATCCGGTTCACTGACTTGAGAGGACATATTTGAACCGTTCGTTCAAGAGCACCGTCAATATCGTGAGATCAACGATCGTGCTCCATTGCGGGGCCATAACATGCTTGGGCCTTAATATTTCATGAGCGGGCCACAATTGAAACCATGGTTTTGGAGAAAGGACACATGGAGGCTTGTGACGAATTGCGGGGAGAAAAACAGTTTTGTCTAAACCACCTTTGGACGCACTCGCAATCACGTGGTCACATGAATCTCATAGCCCAAGGTCATATCATGAAAAGGAGCCAATGCTCACTAGACATAAATCGGGAAGCGCCTTTTTGATTAGGCGATTGGTCACTGCCGATGGTCACATGAAGGAAGGGGATTAGAAGCCAAAGAAGCCATAATTGACTGGCTGTAACTGATAGAGAATATGAAGAGTCTCGACTGCCAGAGAAGCTAAGGAATCTCAGCATAACGACCACTGATGATGAACTCACAGGGAACAAAACCGCCAGAGAAGATGAAGAGTTTCCATGATGAACAAGATATGACTCGAAGTGAGAAAAGTATGTAGAACAAAGAAGTGAAGTTATTCTACTGTCGAGCTATGCATGAGTGAGGAAGACCTGCAGTGAACAACCTGTAGTGTATAATAGTGACGCAGTGAAGGGCATGCAGAGGTATTGTGCATGAAGGATGCAGAAGGTGAATAGAGAGTATAAAAATGCAGAACAAAGAATAGATGAGGGTGACTGTAGAGTGTGATAGATGCGGGTAGAAGCATGCAGTGTGTAGGAGCTGAAGCGCAGAAGAAGCAAGGAACAAAACTGCATATCTGAGAGAAGAACAAAAAGCGCAACAGATGTGAGGAGAGAGACACTGATGCAGGAATAAAAGAGCAGTGTATTAGAACAATGATGAGACTGGTAAGCCATAGATAAATGTCGCATCACTGTGATAAAGTTGTAGAAAGCAAAGATTTATATTTCAGGGTGGTAGGGTGGTGCTAGGGAGGACTGGTGTCCTCAGAGTTTCAAGTGGGTGCTTGAACACAGGGAGTTGTAGCTTCCATCTGGTTGAAGCTAGAAAAACTAGGGTGGAAGGGTGGTGCAAGGGAGAACTATTGTTCTCTGTTATACAGGTTGGTGCCTGTGTGACTGGAAGTTGGTGCTTCTATCCAGTTGGTGCTGGAACACTCAGGGAGTTGGTGCTTCCTTCTAGTGGGTGCTAGAGAAACTAGAGAGTTGGTGCTCTCAACAAGTTGTTGTGTGTAAAATAGAGGTTGTAGCCTCAAGAGGATTTGGAGATCATAAGAATGATAATGTAAAGAAAATAAAGATTACTTATCATATCAAGTAGAAGAGGTTTTTCCCTTTATGGGTTTCCTCAAGAAATATCTGTCTTTGTGTATTTCATGTGTGTGATTGATGTTTAATATTCTATTGCTTACTTCCTTACATCATTGTGATCATCATTGAGTGTTTTGTGAAGAGTTTAAAATGGGCATAATTGTTTAAGCATAGTAACAACTGATTCACCCCCCCCCCCTCCAGTTGTCCAACAGGTCGAAGCGGGCATTCCAAGTCGATATCTGCGGGAACCTTTTCAGAAGCTCCTAAGAATGATTAGAAAATATTTCACATGTGAAGGAAGGTTTGACAGAATACACCCATATCACATCAGATTGTTGATGCATTTCACAGGAAGGAGATTGTTGAACCTACCTTTCTTCTTGCACCAAAGCCTCCAATAAATGGTAGACAAAGTCCTGGATGAAACCAACCAACCAAAGAATAAACTATCTCATGTCTCGCTGATTAAATTGCTGATAGTTGAGGAGTTGAGGCGATTGGGAAACAACTCAGATTTGTTTCTACTCACAATTGACATCCCGAGGGACCTCAGAGGAGATTCCCCTCTACTCGCGGAAAAAGTAACATCTCATCGCCTAGAGGTGGAAATAGGAAGGGCCGTGGAAGAAGGAAAGTCATTGGAATCCCTATGTACCCAACARCTGATACCCCGGAGAAGAGCCAGGCCAAGGAAGAACAAGGAAACTAGGGAGGCCCAAGCCCTGAGTGAGTCGCACGCAAAATCKTCCGTCGAAGAGTTACTCATGCGCATCATTYGGCTAGAAMCTGTCGAAGGTCCAAGTCGAGAAACCTACGMCAGAAGGAGAAGGACAAACAACGAAGGCACATATATTCGCGAATCGTCGCAACAGCTAAAGMAAGCGCAACTAGCTAAAGAAAGYGCAACTCGCTATTGCTGAGCTATACCAGGAAAACAGAGAGTTGAGACAACAATTAGCAGCGAAGACCCTCGAAGCATCAACATCAAAGGGCCAAGAGGGAAATGTGACTTGGCTCAAGAGGAAGCTTAGGGAAGTGCAATATACAATCATCCATCTGCGTGAGGCATAGAGGTTGTCATAAGAAAGAAATGCAAATCACTTCAAGGAATGTGGACAGACCCTTGAAAACATTCGCGCGGCTCTAGCTAGCGCGCAAAAGAGGCTGAAAGGGAATGTGATTCTGCAAAGACAAGTAATGAATCTGAAAAGGCACAATTGGTCTCTCAGGAGAACACTTCGGATATCAAAATTGCAAACGAGGCCAAAAGCATGATTAACTGACTCCATGCTTGTCTTCTCAGACGTTGTGCGGATTTTGTCTCCCTGTGTCTTGTTTCCTACTGGGAAGTAGGGACTCTGATAGTTACCCGCGCGACAAGCATACGACGCGCAACACTGAAACCCATCTTTTGCAAAGGACATGTGTACATTGGACATGCGACAGTGTGCAGTTACCCTCCACATGCACGATCCAACAAATGATCGCACAACATAAATCAAGGTCGTTACAATGGGTGGCAGGAGTTTGACATAGCACTTGATCGTCCAGATACCTTGTCAAACGAAAAACATTGACACATCACTCTCCAATGATGAGATATTCCTGATGACCGAACTGCCGTGGCAAAGACGAGCAGTTATGGTGTGACCGAGTACATTCAGTTTCTATTTTTAGTAAAGTGTCATACGAAGAGTCATCTAGCATAGAATAGTCAGAGCTTAATTTCTAGGGATAGTAATTAGATAGTAGGGTAGCCTGAGCGACACACCGTGGTCTATATATTTCATTTTTTCAATGTAAGCCAGGTTGGTTGGAAAAACAGTGTAGACACTGACTATTGAATGTATCTTTGAATTTGATTGAAACTTAATACAAAGGTCCTGAAGCTTTGACAAAAAGATTCTAATTGTAGCAGTTTGATGTATTGTACTCTCTCTTTGTGTACATGCTTTCATGTGTTCTTTATATTCATATCTGTATTTTTGTCTAAATAGGAACGTGATTTGAATATAGAATTCACCACGTGGTGCTTTAGATTCATGTCATTTAGACTATTGTGTTTCTTCTAAGTGAACTCTGAATTCATCCCCAATGGTGCTCCGAGTTGCTTCATGTGTTTTTCTCTCGCCACACACAACGATTTTTAATTGAAATATTGTTGCTTACTTAGCCGTTATCCTCTCAAGTTTAGTCACTAATTCATTTGGTTCTATCATTTTCTTAAATCGACTCCATAGCCCAAGGTCTTTCTTTCTTTTGCCAATAGAACCAAAAATATTGTATAAAAGTGTTAAATCTAGTCGACAGTTTAAATCCATACCCTGTACAAAGACTAAGTCTCAGAGAGAGCCCTCTCCAGGTCGAAAAGGCTAATTTCCGGCCTCAAAGTTGGTTTGTAGGTTGCCTCTATCCTTCATTTTCTCAGCTAAATGAATTTTACAGGGCGCTAACATTCTGGCGTCGTTGTCGGGGACATAATTGAATGAAAATTTCCCTGGGAGAACAACTAAAGCTATAGTTTTGATTCCTGAGGGTAACAGTGGGCCAAAAATATATATTGGCTAAAACCTTTACCCTGGAGACTCCAGTTAAAAATACCAGTAGCACAGAGTAACGTGACTCAGGGACACTGGCTCTGAAGACAATTTATACTAGAGTCAATCTTGACCTGAACCTTGTAGAGCCCGTGTGTGATCCCAACAAACTTTTGTGTAGGACAAGGGAGCAAGTGTCGAACCCGTTCTATTACTTGGACAGAAGCTTGTCCTTACCCAATGACGATGCACAAAGCATTGACAACCTCGAGTTTGACACCATGTTCGAACAAACCTTGTTAAGGTCTAAATCAGAAACCGACTTGGATGATATAGTTGTTGGATTACTTAGAGGGGGGGTGAATCAATAATAGAGCAATTTAATCCTTTTTAACCATATAATCCAAGTGTTATATCAACGAAGCATTATCATCCAATAACTGCAGAGTAAATAAGTAATGAACAAATGAACAAACATACACATACACAGTACACCAGTGTTTTACGTGGAAACTCAAATCGGGAGAAAACCACATAATGTTTTTTCTTATATATCTTGAAGAATTAAATTCATTGGAAGCACCAACTTCCTTTGTTTTCTAGCTACAACTGGAAGGAGGCTCCAACCCCCTAGTTTCTCAGGCTACAACCTGAGGGAAGCTCCAACTCCCCAATTCTCTGGCTACAACCAGAAGGAGGCAACAACCCCCTATGTTCTCCGGCTACAACTGAGAGGTGGCTACAACCACCTGTCCTTGCCTTGTCCTGCCACCTTGAAGTAGAAGAAGAATGATGGAACCACTGTCAACCTGTCACTTTGAGATATACCACTGTAAACCTATACCAATAAATTTGAACCATGCATCAACTTGTAATCAACCTGTACCATAAACAAGTGTATCAACCATGCACCAACCTGTACCAAATAACCTATAATCAACCTATACCATAAACAAGTGAATCCAACCATGTACCAAGTATGTACCAATCATGTGTCAACTAATCATCAACTATGACTCATCAATATGTACAAACATCATCAACTATACACCTCATGTATTTGCCAACTCATCAA
>JZKD02S0426123.1:0-17848 GCA_000966675.3 Picea glauca
TGAGATGCAATTGGGTGCCTTGTACCTTGAACAATTCTTGCCAAAAATTACTGGTGAAAGTTGGGTCGCAATCAGAAACAATAGAATGCGACATGCCATGAAGCTTGAAGACATGATCCATGAAAAGTTGAGCCACAGTGGATGCTGTAAATGGGTGTTGAAGAGCACATAAATGAGAATACTTGGACATATGATCAACTACCACCACGATGACTAATTTATTTCCTCATTTAGGTAATCCTACAATAAAATCCATAGATATATCCCTCCAAATAGTAGGTGGAATCAGAAACGATTGTAGTGTGCCAGGAGATTTGACTGTTTCTCCCTTGTTGCATTGACACACATCACATTCAACCAAAAAATTTCGAATATCTCGTTTCATACCATCCCAGAAAAAGGAACGTTTGACCCTGTCATAGGTTTTGTTAAACCCAGAGTGCCCAGTTGTGGGTGTAGCATGAAGCTCAAAAAGTACCATGGTTTTAAGTTTTGACTGTTTACTTAAATACAAATGGATTTTGTATTGAAGCTCATCATGGAGCCAAGAGTACCCTGGGGAAACTGGAGAATTGGACTGCCATTGTTGTATCGGATGCGAACTTTTGGGATCTTGTATCCATTCCTGGCGAACAAATTGGAGCTAATCTGGTTCAATGAAGGAGAGAGAAAAAAGGGACCCTTCATATTCATATTTTTAGGAAAGTGCATCGACAACCACATTTTCTTTTCCTTTCTTTTAAATGATCTCATAATCATATCCAAAGATCTTAGTCACCCATTTTTGTTGCTTCGGGGAGGAAATGCGTTGTTCCAAAAAATACTTGAGGCTTTGATGATCTATCTTAATTTGGAAGCGTTGCCCCAATTGATAAGGGTGCCAAAGATCAACAACATGCATAATAGTCAACATTTCCTTTTCATAGATTGATTTTCCCAAATTTCCCTCAGATAGTTGTTTGCTGGTAAAGGCCAAATGCCGACCCTCTTGCATAAGGAAAACACCAATTCCTTTCCCTGAAGCATCACATTCTAGGACAAAGGTCTTTGTGAAATAAGGAAGGGCCAAGACTGGAGTGGTGCACATGACCATCTTCAAGGTTTGAAGAGCCTAAGAAACTGCGAGAGTCCAAGTGAAAGAATTCTTTTTAAGGAGTGCAGTGAGAGGTGCCACAATCTTTCCATAATTATTAACAAAATTGCGATAATAACCTGTTAAGACTAGAAATCCAAGCAAGATTTTGAGAGTATTTGGGTGAGGCCAGTCTTTCATAGCTTCAATATTTTTAGGATCCACCCTAACTCCGGCCTTGCCAATGAGATGAACCAAGTACCCGACTTCCGAGGTGCCAAAATCACATTTAGATTGTTTCAGGAAAAGTTGGTGTTGAGAGAGTAAATGGAGAACTCGATCCACATGAGAAAGATGGTCTATCTATGTTTTGCTATAGATGAGGATATCGTCAAATACAACTAAGAAAAAATGGTGGAGAAAAGGATGAAAGGCATGATTCATGAGGCTTTGGAAAGTGGAGGGAACATTACACAAGCCAAAGGGAATGACCAAAAACTCATAGTGGCCCTCATGAGTTTTAAACAAAGTCTTAGAAATGTCTACCTCTTTCATACGGATCTGGTGGTAGCCAGAATGAAGATCATGTTTAGCAAAGAACTGAACACCACTCAATTCATCCAATAGGTCATCAATGATAAGAATGGGAAATTTGTCTTTAATGGCGAGTTTGTGGAGGGCGCAAAATTCAGGACACATGCGCTAAGAACCTTCTTTCTTAAGGACCATGACCACAGGAGAAGAGTAGGGGCTTGTACTAGGGCGGATAACACCTACATTGAGCACTTCTTGAACCATTTTCAATTTCATTTTTTTGGGAAAAGGGGTGACGATAGGGACGAATATTGGGAGGAAGGATTTATGTGACAAGGGGAATGGAATGATCATGAACACCATAGGAAGGAGGGAGTCCCTGTAGAGTGGAAAAAACCACTTGATGTTTAGAGAGGATGGATTGGAGGTCCTGTGACACAAAGGGTGTCTTAGTTTCTTGTATGGCATGGAGTTGGGCAATAATTCCATAATGACCCTTTTTGAGCATATTTTCCATGTGATGGGAACTAATGATCTCAGGGGAACCAATGGTGATACCTTGGAACTTATATTTTTGGACCTCCTAGTCTAATTGCATGGTTAATTCCTTAAAATGCATGAGAATGGGACCCAAAGTACTTAACCAATCTGCACCCAACACAATGTCACAACCGCCCATGTCGATAGAAAACATATGATATTTCAGGTGGTAGTCACCAATTTGGAGACACACATTTTCACAATGCTCTCCACATTTCATAGACTCGCCATTAGAAATCATGATTTGGAAATGATTGAATGCATGGATATAACAATGAGTTTCTTGGGCAATGCGGCGATGAATAAAATTATGGGTGCTTCCACTATCAACAAGAATGACGAACTTCCTCTTCTTGATGTAGCCAATTAACTTGAGTGTTTGGGGAGTAGATAAGCCAGTGAGAGTATTTAGGGAAATGATCGGTTCTACTTCGAGAGGGTCTGAGGGAGGGGTTATGTCAGTGGGTTTAGGTGACACAGACACAAGGGGAGCTTCAACATCCTCCGAGATGGCCATAAAATTTTTTTGTTCCTTACACTTGTGTCCTGAAAAATATTTGTCATCATAATTATAACAAAGGCCTTTGAGTTGGCGTTCAACCATTTCTGCCCTGGTCAATTTTTGGATCTTTAGTGGAGTAGAAGGAGGAGTGGGATTTACTGGTTTAGTGCTAGGAATAAAGGAGGGTTTCCAGTTTTGAGAAGAGACAACTTGTTGTGCTTCCTTATCTCTTTTAGTATCCTCCACCCAAATATGAGGCCAAACCATGAGGACATGGGCACAAATCTCATCCTTGAGGCCACTGATAAAACATTCTTGGAAAAAAAGCATCAGACATGCCTTCTGTATGAAAAGATAGTCGCTCAAAAGAAACTATAAAGTCTTCCACTGTGCTAGATTGTTTCAATTTTGTCAAACTACCTAAATGGTTGGTGTCAATGTAAAAATGTTCATAAATCTCTGCCACAAAGTGTGTCCAAGAAACATACCCTTGACAGGTATTTTTTCTCCTTTGCCACCATTTCCAACATTCTTGATCTAGATGGAGAACACCATACCCGAGTTTGGCCAAGTCATCTGTAATGCCATACAAAGAGAAATAATGTTCCATTTGAGTTACCCAACCAGTGGGATCCAAGCCATCAAATTTGGTCACATCCACAAGCGAAAGGCGTAGGTCACGTTGAAAGTGATGGGGTGAAAATTATGGGAATGAGAGGAAGTTTAAGCTTCGGTATGCAAAGGTGGGTTAGATAAAGGGGGATCTGCAGGGATATGTAGCTTGGTGCAGATCATCGAAGCGACATATTCAAGCTGGGTAGTAATGTCTTGTTTGAGGTCTTCTTTGAGTTCCTCGATTTAGGCTGCAATGGAGGAATGCACGTTTTTATTGATGGTGGAAATATTGGCACTGAGCTGTCTCACATTTTGGTTGGGTCTCTGTGAAATTAGATTGCAAGGTATTGAAGCGAGCTTCCAAGTCTTGGCTACGGGTATGGGCCATGATGACAAGGGAACCGAAAAGGGGCGGGTGGGGTAAATTTTTTTCTGAAAAATGATAGGTATGAATGTGATAAGGGAGAATAGAGAAATCCAAAGGAATAGGTCTCAAATAATGGTGCAAAAAATTCCAGTTTTTTTTTTTTTTACACCTGTGGAGTTATACTCTGGTCTGAAGAATACCACAGTGCTGAAATGCCCAAATGATTAATCAAGAAGAAATATGTAGTAATTTGGCAACTCAAATGCATGAAACACAGTTGCACAACAATAGATCTTTTCTATTTTGTTTTCTATTTCCGTCCCAAAAGGTTAGGTATTCAAGGGTTCTACAGACAAGGGTTTTCCCTATGCTATAACTCTCTGATATACGTGCGGGCTCCAACAGTAGTACTCAACCCAATATCTTAGAGCACCAACTAAGGATACTAGATCATGCCCTTAGCCGTACTACCTGACTACCTAGGTACTAGAGAGTATCTTCCCGAGTGCTGTTCTCGATGGCACTATAGCAATCAGGCGACCGATTGGTTTATTTAAAGAGGGCTTCAGGAAATATAGGCCAATCCATATACACGTGCTTTCTGATGCGCTACCACTCGAAGGGGTACCAAAAAGGGTTACAAGGGTGGCCAAAATATGTGCGCTTAAGTACCACTTGTATTTCCTGCGTGTATGAATCCCTAACCATGGGTTTATGTGTGTAATGACAGATCTCTGTAGCTTAAAGACGCCAGAATACGCTCTACCCTGAAAAAAAATTAACCCACAATTTTCTTCCGAGGAAAGTGCTCTGATACCACTTGTAATATTCTAGATATAAAAATATGCAGAACAAAAATAAAATGATAGAAATGACAGATGAACAACAATATATCCATAACAACACCGCAATAATACCAAAATAAGACAGAATAACACCAGGAAGAGCACTTTGATTACTGAGAGCAATGTTCACTTTTCTCTTCGAGGGGGCAACCTCCAGTCGAACAAAGCTCTATTACAATAATATCCAAGACAAAAGTTCTCATACCCTCGACTCCTATTTATACTAAATATGTCTATCAAAAGAACCATCTAGAGGAAGATCTTTCTAGAAGTGACAACTTCTATTAGGTATTCTTACATTGGACTTATTCTTCCTTATTGCTAGGCCTTATTAATATTGACCTTTATTACATCATAATATATTATTCTACCTATGTGAGGGGTTAGGTCCCTAACATAATTGAAGCATGTAATAAGGAACAATGAGATAAATTATTTATGAAAACATCTCTATGGAATAGAGAAATTGACTTCCAGTTGCAGTATGAGCACCAAAATTGGTGCTGGAAAGTAGAGCACCAGATGGATAACAAGCTTCCAATATCTAAATATTGGATATTTTAAAGAATTTGAATGGTACATGGTATATAATGCACCGAGGACAGTGCATAAATAAGGGGAGGGGATTGTAATATCCCTAGGCTAAACCCCAACTGTAAATGTAAAAATGTACTTAAGATGGTGAGTTGTTTTATATCATTTTGGAATCCATCTTTCATGGCATAGTGCACACATGTACTGCGCAGTAAAATGATGAAATGAGCACATTCCAGGATACCGCACACAACAAACTTAAGTGTGTGTGATTTGGAGGCCAAGGTGCCTTTGTGTATATGTTGTGTTTTATAGGCTGGTGAGCCAGTTTATTATAAGCCAGAAGGCTTATGTGATGATTAGGTCAAAGAGCCTAGATGTTAAAGACCAGTGAGCCTATTTTTCGATATGTCTCATCATTAATATAAAATACATCGCTGCGTGTAGACCAACAATGATAAAAGAGTATGGGGGACTAAACTCCACTAGTTAGGGAAAGGGGGGAATAAAAGTTAAGTAAAAGGGATAAGATAGGGAGCTTAAGCCAAAAAGGAATATTATGTTGATATTCCTTAAAGTATAAAGTATGGATAATTATTTTATCCGATGTTTTAAGGATGGGGACAAGTGGACCAAAGTAGC
This sequence comes from Picea glauca, assembly GCA_000966675.3. Lineage (NCBI taxonomy): Eukaryota > Viridiplantae > Streptophyta > Pinopsida > Pinales > Pinaceae > Picea > Picea glauca. Next base: position 5,652 of record JZKD02S0426123.1, read on the forward strand.
TCCCAACATGACAAGTATCAATTTGGGAACATGCATACATATAGTTTGGAATTAGTTCATTTTTGGGGGGATTCCATTATTTAGTCATCCATTCAATCATTCCATGATCATTCACTCACTCAGTCAGTTGTCCTCCATACCTTCATGTCACTGTAACTGAACCTGTATCCTACCCATACCTGTTTGTGTACCTGCTTATCTTGGGAGCTGGACTGAAGAAGCAGGTTGTCAGGTTCGTGGGATATTGAAGAGGCGGGTTGTCAGGCCCATGAGAAATCTCTCTAGATGAGAGAATTGCTGGAAATTGATTTCCTGAAGGTCCTAAACTACAACTACAGGGCTCTGAGACTTCCTGTCCAGCCTGTTGCTGAAGCCCTGGAAGGGAAGTGGGGTAGCCGAAGGAATGTTGAGTAGAGAAGGGGCACATTTCCTGGGGTTGGACAAGAATGTGGGGAATGAGAGACTATAGGATGTTAGCTTGAGTTGGCACATGTGATGAATTATTTCCTGTTGTTTATGATCCATTAGCTTGGTTTGGAATCCCTTACCCGGGTGGAGTTTAGTCCCATCTCGGGGGTGAGCCACTGCTGAGAGTGATGAGAAGTGTGGTCTAAGGCTGGGAGGTTCGTGGAAGGTCTGCACACATTTGGTGATATTCTTACCAAGATAAGTGTCACTTGGGTGATAAATTACATGCTGCATTATTATTTACATGTTTATTTTTATGGGTTTATTCCATGTGTGGTTTATAACTGTCTTTATATTTATGGGTATTGCTTGTATATGATGCATGTATATGTTTACTATTATTTCAGTATGAATCAGTGCATTTACATGATGCATGTGTCTATTGACATTATATATATAAAGTTCCACAAGAGTTCTATGTGTATATGTTTTAATTGCATTCAGTTCAAAAAATTTATGTGGCATAGCTCAGTTGGACGTTGGGTATGTTACAGTATGTTGAGAAGAGAATGGAAGAGTTTTCTAGAGTAGCATGGTCCGACCTGGGTGGCTAGGGATGTTACAGATTATCACTGCAGGTACCTCTAACAAAGACTTAGTAGTCCAGCAAAAAGATAAATCCAAAAATCCCAAGAAGCAACATCCTTTCCACAACAACAAGAAAAACAAGGGTCCCAAACCCTCTCAACGAGCTTCAACTCCTAATAGTGAGAAAGGAGAAAAATCTAAAAATAAGAAGACCAAAAGACATTGCAACTTTTGTGGGAAATATGGTCATGAGGAGTCCAAACGTTTTAAAAAAATGACAGCTTTAGAAGCAACAATGAAGAAGCACAACATCAATATTGCTTCTTCTTCTTCTTCCCATGGGCATGCAATTTCTACTTCTAGTTTCTCCTTCAATGAAACTTCTACTTCTTCTCCTGATGAGTGGCTTATTGATTTTGGAGCATCTTATCATATGGATAAGGATATAGCCATATTTTCTGCTCTAAATTAATGCAACACCAAGAAAATATTTGTTGGTGATGATAGATATCTTAATGTTGTAGGGTCTGGAACAATTTAGGTCGACAATGGTCATTTCAATGATGTATTATGTGTTCCAAGTATTTCCTGCAACCTTCTCTCAATGTATCAAATCACTCATTCAGGTGATGGTTAAACCATAAAGTTTTCACCTCACCGAGTTGTAATCAAGGATCGAAAATATCCTAAGCATTGTATCACATCTGAAATTGTTGATGATATTACCATGTTGTACAAGTTTGACAAATTTGAGTTATCATTTTTCCATTAGTTTTTTTTTTCTCATAGCGATGACTCAAGCAAACTTTGGCATGAGCAGTTTGGTCATCTAAACTATCACTCATTGCAACAAATATGTAATCAACAGATGGTGACCAATCTTCCTCTTATTTCTTGTAGAGACAATGTTTGTGCCAGTTGTGTTCTCGACAAACATCATTGAGAAAGTTTTGATAAATGTGCCACTTGGCATGCCTCGGCCCCTTTGTATCTTGTTCACATTGACTTGTGTGGTCCAATACTTTCTTCTCCTTCTTTTTCTAGGTGCACATATTTATTAACTTTCATTGATGACTTTTCTAGATGCACTTGGGTTTGATTTTTAAAACTTAAGAGAAAAGTGTTTGACAAGTTTTTGGCCTATAAGGCCCTTGTAGAAAAACAATCTGGACATCAACTTCAAAGGTTAAGAATAGATAATGGAGGCGAATATGTGAACACCAATTTTACAAGTTACTGCATTGCATAAGACATCCAAATGCAACATATTGTTCCATATACACCACAAAAAAATGGTGTTTCTAAGAGAAAAAAACACACATTAAAAGAAATTGTTAATTGCATGATCCAATCTAAGGGATTAAGTATAAATGATTGGGTGGAAGCCATTAACTATGCAAATTACATAGTAAATCACACTCCCACAAATACTCTTAAAAACATAGCACCAGAAGAAACATGGAATAAAATTAAGTTAGATGTTAGCCACTTCTATGTATTTGACTGTGTAGCATGGGATCACATTCCTAATGTGAAAAGGATAGCATTGTAGCCTAAAGTCATAAGTTTATATTTGTTGGTTATTCTGAAGATGTCAAAAGGTTACAAACTTCTTCAACCTTATTGTAATGAAATTATTATTAGAAGAGATGTTAAATTTGATGAAAATATCTTGGCCTACGAGCCTAATTCGACATTTGTGCCTTCTTTTATTCCTATTATGGTTTCTTCTTATTTGGATGCTGATAATGAGGATGAAAATCCACCTCCACATGCTCACATTCCTCCAGATGAGTCCATTGAACATGGACATGCACAAACACCACCACTTCCTAGACGGGTCTGTTTAACACGAGAATCAATTGGTGATCTTGCCAATGATCCTTCAGATAAGTGTCAGACATGTTCACATTTCCAATGAGTCTCTTCTCTTTTGGCTCATGTTTCAGGGACTCATGATCTAAAGGAATTTGTAGAAGCTTCAGGTCATCCAAATTGGGATACAACAAAGAATGAAGAGTATCGTTCTTTAACGACAAACGATACTTGGGATATTGTACCTCTTTCGAAAGGGATAAAACTTGTCAAATGTAAATGGGTGTATAGAAACTAAGTGTCACACACCCAACCCTAAGTACCTTTTTAAGGGATGGGGTATAATTTTTTTTTGTTTACCTCCGACAAATACAATATCGAGGAATACTCCCTTTCTCTCAATGGACAGTCTTGATGCATGCCATATATCTCAAACTACGGTTAGGATTCATTCAGCACCTAAGGTTCACCAATCGTACTGGACCCCACTCAACTCTTCAACCCATTGAAGATTAACATGTGCCATCACACTGATGTTCGTAGTCAACATCAATTCACCATGTCACCATAGGGCGCTTAGGCTTGCTCGACTAGAGGATGACAATTGTCCCTCTCCTATAGTCCAATTAAAATAATTAATTAATATTTCGTAGAATACCATTATTTGGTAATTAATTACTTAAACCTCATTAAGGATAATTATTCTTCATAAACTAACTATCCAATAATTAATTTTTTCTTAGCCTAATACTCATGGCCCAATAATTACTGAGGTTTTACTTTATCTTCCCCCCCTTAGAAGTAGTTTAGCACTAACTCAACAAATTACTCATATAATAATTATGAGTAATTACATTATAACACAATGAGGTTAATTTCTCCATAATATACTTAAGTTGATTAACCTTAATTAAGGTATATAATTCAATCCCTCCCACAACTCCATACCGAATATAGTTAATCCTTTCCCCTTGTATTAGAAGAGATGTAATGAAATTATTATTTAGAATAGATGTTAAATTTGATGAAAATCTCTTGGCCTACGAGCCTAATTTGACATTTGTGCCTTCTTTTGTTGCTATTCCGGTTTCTTCTTCTTTGGATGATGACAATGAGGATGAAAATCCACCTCTGCATGCTCACATTCCTCCAGATGAGTCCATTATATATTCAATATTTAAGGGGGAAAATGATTAAATATATTCAATTTGATATTTATTATTGCGAATTTGTTCTTTTATTAGTTATATTATAATATAATTCTATTTATTTATATTATAATATGATTAAATATATCATGAGAGCACTTAGGATTATTAATATCGATTAATACCCAAGCCTCCGGACTTCGGTGAAATTCCTCATCATACTTTTATGAACCCAAATCTCCCGAATGCCGGAGTTCCGGAGAGGGTCCCACTCATACTATACCTTTGTGCAAATATAGTTAATTATATCACCATATAATATAATTAATTCCATTTAATGTTTATTATAACATTGGGATACGAGAAAATAGGTTCGGCCTTCATCCATTTTTCTCTTATGCTTTATCTTCCCCAAACATCTCAGAGTCTTGAAGCTCTGAACTCTTGGAGCCCCGAAATCCCGAAGGGTCCACGCTTACACATGACTTTGCATTAAATATTAAATTAAAAAGGGAAGGAGGGTTGGTATTGTATCACATACAAATATCACAATAACTTATGGATATCAAAATAACTCAATTAAAAACATATTATATTAAACCTTTTTAGAAATTGCGTCCACACTTATAAAATTCCAAATATTATATTTAATATTGGGATGAAAGAGAGAGCTCTCTGGGTCAAATACTTCGTCTCTCCCACACATCGTTTATACTCAAATCTCTCGGAGTCCCGAAGCCCCAAAGTGGCCCCACTTATGCACGTTTCAACACTATTTAATATTTAAAAAAAAAGAAAAGAGAAGATCTGGCCTTATTCGCGTGTGCCTATTTTAATAAACCTTAATATAATATCATATATTATATTATACCCCTCGAAAATTACACCTAGGTTTTAAAAATTCTCCAATATTATATTTAATAATTTAATATTGTAATTAGGGAAAGATATCCGAGTCCACACCTTTGGCTCTTCCACACAATTCTTCATTCTCATATAACCCAAAGTCACATTGTTCCGGAGTTCCAGAGGGGACCCGCTTGTATTACAATGTAATATAAATACAATGATTTATTTTGAATTATAATATAATAAATTTCAAATAAAGGGTTATTATATTCAATTATGTTTATTTGATCGCAATTGAATATAATATCATATAATTGATTATATTTATTGTATATGTGACCTTGTACAAGGAAAGGTAGGGTTCGGGCCTTCGGTGACTTTGGCTTTTGGATTCCATCACCCCAAAGTCCCGAAGACCACGAGATGGCTATAGTATTAAAATATAATTATAATCTCTCCCTTCTTGTGGGTAAATGAGTAGATTTTATTTTCTTTATTACTGTGCTTTACTACTCTTACTAAATTTAAGGAAATTGGTCCTAAGCCAAAGATTTACCTCCACAGTAAATTTTACATTTCTATCAAAATTTACTGCCCACCAAAATTTAAGGGGACTCTTCCCAAATTTAGGAGATTTAACACGAGTTAAACATAAATGTTTATTTGTTCCCCAAACATAATTTTGAGAACTTTTGTGTTTTAATTCAATTACGCAAATTTCATGTTTATTTACTAATTATTTTTCCTCAATAATCATTTATAAGGACTTATACATTTTTCAATATTTGGGTTGTTCTCCTAAAGTGCAAACCCAGATCCAATATCCTCTAAGATTTCTAGCATAGAATTTGAGGACATACTAAAATAAAACACTATTATGCAGAAAAAACACTCTCTTCTTTCAGATGTTTTATAGAGATTTTTAATTGTTCAATCATCATTTTCCAAGCATGCATTAAACTGTACATCACAATCAATCACAAAACCCACTCCCATAAATCTTATTTTAACACACAAATAGTCAAGAGATAATGAGTTAAATTAAATGAGCTTCAGTTAAGACATTCTCTTTATTTTACTTAAATTTCTCAAGTTACTTTTGTTAGAAATCAAACTTACACAGTTTTAAAACATAGTATAAAATTTTCTCTGATCTAAACACTCCATATTTAACCAAATATACTTATATAGGATCCAAAAAGTGCTAAAACTGCTGAAAGGGGTGCCCTTTTCCACCCAACCATAGGCACAACAACTCTTGGAAGGATTTACCATTGGCCACCCCCTAGCTAGATCATGATGCTCTAAGAGAGATTCTTCCTTCTGTTAAGAAACAACCAAGGGAAAAGATCACTCTCCTCTTCCCAAAGAAAATTGGTAGATCAATTCTCTCTCCACCAAGCAAGGGTGTCTACAATGAGTGCTACCTCAGTCACTCATGTTGTTTGTAACCCCGTATATCATCTTGGATTGGAAATGCTGCCCATAAATTCATTTTCCCATAAGTCAATTCATTTTTCAGTTCTCTTCCGAACTAGAGATATGCACAAGATCTCCCTCTTTAGAAAATGCTCCCCCACTCAACTCACTATCTCCCCTTCTCACTGCTTTCCATTTTCCCTTCATTTCCTCCCTTCTTTAGTAAGATTTCGTGGGTCAAATCCCCCAATTCGTGGGTCAACCCAAAATGCTCTAGATGGGTACTTTTCTACCCATGCTTCCGAGGCAAGGAAGATCTGGTACAACACCCATTCTTGTTCACAAATGTGGGAAGCTGATATTTCAACTACCAACTTCCTCCATTAACCACAATTTCTAGAAAATGGGCAATCTGGATTTTTCTTGAATTTTAAATTGGCAAGGGAAATTTCCTCATTGTTTCCCTCTCATGGAATCATGACCTATATAGGCAATCCCCCTCAATAGTTGTCCAACATTTTCCTTTTGTTTTTTTTACATTAGTATCATAAATATTTACACTACCGTTTTAGAAAAATATAGTTACATTTACAAGCTGGGGGAAACATGGGTATTACACTAAGTATGCACCAGATGGAAGTGTTGAAAGACACAAGGCTTGGTTAGTTTCCAAAGGGTTCTCTCAAGTTGAAGGCATAGATTATAATGAAATATTTTCCCTTGTAGCCAAAATGAATTCCATCCGCCTTGTTCTAGCCCTTGTAGTCTATAATACACCTAGGATGATCCCTAGTTGTAATTGTATATATGTTTTATAGGTTTGTGAGCCAAGTTATTATGGGCCAGACTTCTTGTGTATATATATATTTTGGGTTGGAGTGCCTATGCAATTATTAGGTCAGAGAGCCTAGATGATAAAAGGACAGTGATCCTATCATTTTAATATGTAATCACTCATATTATTAATAAAATAGATCACTATAGCAAACCAAGTTAGGTGAAAGAGTATGGGGGCTATGAACCCATGAGAGGGAAATGGGTCCGGGGATTAAGAAAAGGGGCTAAGTCAAAGGGCTTAAGCCAATGAAATATTATAACATTATTCTTAAAGTCAAAAGTGTTATGATTTGATGTTATCCTAAGTTCCTAAGTGAAGGGAAAAAATTACAAGTGGGGGACAAGGCAGTTTCTTGAGTGATGTTATAGCCCTAAAATGCCCTACTCATGCATACATGGCATTGACACTCTTACTTGCATAATTTTCCAAATCTTTGCTGAGAAGCTCTACTTAAAAAACCATTTTTTAGAGCATGTACATACCCTGCACCACTACAGCCCGTGTACATACGCTTGCTACAGACTAGGCAACCTGTGTAGATACGCTTGCTGCACACTAAACAACCTGTGTATGCTTGCAAAAGTTGCAAAAATAAAAAAGTTGTAAGGAATTTGGTGAAATTCATGGGCTTTTGGAGGTTTCCCAACCAATTCACCTGCTACAGAACGTCCCCCAACTGAATAACCATCCTTTTTTCATATAAAAGGAGGTGTTGGTGTCTCATTTCACAAGTAAGCATAATAACAATGAAACTCTGCCCAATTTCACTTCCCTTCCTTGCCCAAGATTTTGCTACCTTTTGTGAGTTACTACCTCAACATTCCCTCTTTAGCCCCTTCTTATTCCATTCAATCCATTTCCTTCCCTTGAGGTGATCAGAAGATTGAGAGAAGAGGCCTATTGAAGGTTCTCTTGGAGAATTGTAAAGAGGAGCTTGGACCATGTTTGCAGAATGGTGGCCGACATGGATTGTAAGTTTCAGTCTTTGTTTGATGAATAAAAGAATATATTTTCCCTGTCCCAAATGATGATGTTTTGTGTATTTTCTTTGATTTATACATAGCATTTGATATCTAACCTTAATTTATGAATAGAAATAGAATGCTTGCAGTCCTTGTTTGCCTAGTTTTGGATGCAGGTTAGCCTTGGGAGGAGACTTGCAGTCTTTGGAACTACAGATCTTGAGGAGATCATCACCAGACGTGGGATAAAAGGTACAATTACCGATCTTCTCTCTTATTTATTTCTTTTCATTTGTTTTGGCATGTTTGGGGTAGAGTAGAAACCATATTGACTTTTAGATGGTCATTCACTCTGTCTATATCTTAAACCTTAGTATAGTTAAAGGGGAAATTTTCTCGCTAGTAGAACTGACGACTCCACTGGGGATATCTCTAGGATTTTTTAGGGGGTTTTGGGTTGATTGATTATTATTTTTTTCCTTTCGAGTTTCAATTAATTTTACTGAGTCTGTCAAGGGGTTCTGGTCGCTTGCAAGGTGCAAACTAGTTTTCCCTGCCCTGTAAGTCTGCCTTGTCTTTTTATTTTTTAAAAGACTCAGAGGTGTACACACCCTGTTTTGGGTCATCTCACGTACATATGCGCTCTGCACAGTAGACAACCCACGTACATATGCAAGCTGTTGATGCAACAACCCACATCTGTATTTCATGAAAGTATTTTTAATAAAGAGGGAGTTTTCCTGTTTCTTGTAGAAGTTCACACTTCTCAGGACTTTCTTGAACCAATCAAAGTCTCTGTCTGCGGCCATAGATTGGGTATAGGTTCTAGTTTACTTGTTTCCTTAGTATTCTTGTGTTTTCCCTAAAAGGTTTAGAGCGAGATGTCAAGTCTAAGATCCACCTTTTGGTTTCTCGATTGAATCCCCCTGATACACAGTGGGATTAGGGTCTTTATCAGTCTTTTTTCCAGTTTCCTCTTTATCCCTATTTCTTGATTTGGAAAAACAATATATATATTTTTTTACTTTAGTTTTTTCTTATTAAAGCAGTTCAAAAAATAAAAAAAAAAGGAATTTATTTTCTTGCATTTAGATTGGTAAAGTAGTCAAAGTTGTTATTTGAAAAAGGAAAAAAAGTCTTTATTTCCAAGTTATTTTTGATTTCCTAAAATATAAGTAGTTTGTAGTCAAACGAAAGCAAGTTTTAGGATTTATTCATTTACAAGATCTTGAAATTTCATTTAGAAAAGTTGAATTTACAAAGAGTTGTTTACAAGCATTGCTTTAATTTCAAAGTATTTTTTGGTTTCAAGTGCTTTAAAGTTCTCTTCCTTTTTCATCTCTTCATAACTAAAATACATTATACTTTTCTGTTTGTAGGGTTCACAAACTAGTTTAGGGTTTTAGGGCCTTTAATTAGGTGCGAAGAGGAAACTTTTCAAGGCCACTTTAAAACAAACATTGGAGTCTGAGTTAGGGAGTGATTTAAGTCCAATGTCATAAGAGTTAGACGTGACCCCCCTCTAACACAGGGGATAAACACGAGGAAAGGAAGAGGAGATAACCCCTCCAAAGCTAGACTGAACGTAGTGGGGATTGTATATTGAGGGTATTTCTTAGGAATGATATCGATTGCATTTTCCTACAGAGCTTCGTGGACCTCGAATCCATTCGATATCCTCAGTTGTTTTCTAGACCATTTTCTTTCGATATCCTTGAAGGGCTTCATACTTGTTATCCTTCTCATTACGATCTGCCTGACTATCGACTATACCTGCCTGGTAATTGAATGCAATTTGGCAACCTAGTTTTCCATGTTTTACGGACTTACATAGGTTACTGTGGGGGTATAATGCAGTATCTAAGGCAGACGTCTGATCGCACTTCACAGAGTATACCTAGAGGGTGCTTCTGTGTTCAAGTTTCACTTACACCTGTTAGTTTCTCTAGTGTTGATTGGCATAACCATCCTTCCCACCAGATAGTTGACTGCTTGATTTATCTTTAGAAAACATTTTTAGTGTGTGATTTGTGTTCTAAGCTAGTCAAGCCTTACTGTGTCATTTGATCATTTCAAAAAGTGGAAGATCAACAACTCCGCTGGTTGCAAAGTCTTTAGGGATTGTCCTCGATTACTTTGGAGACGCCTTCATCACCGTTAAGGCGAAGATTTGATCAAGAAGGGTCGTTCAAAGTGATAGGGCCACAAGAAACTGTGCCAGAGCCATCTTCGTGAGGATACTTTTTGACTCTATAGGAATCCACCATATCCAATCTTGAAATTGAAGGTTTCAGACCAACCAAACCTCTGATTACCGACTTGTCGGTGCTGATCTTGATTCAGATTGTCCCTCTCGAGGTGACATCTTCTGAGTGCCAGCTAGTCCTACGAGAAACAATGGAAGCGAATGATGCTACATCATCCGAGAGTCCTCATACTCCCATTATGACTACTACTTCAGGGGGTATCCTACCTCCTCTCCCACCTTCTCCAGTCAGGACCACAGTGGTATCGACTCTCTCAACTTCGAGTAGTGGTCCGATATCGTTAGCGACTTCGACCACTGTTCTTTTTAATCAGAGTGCGATGGGCCCTCCCTTCTCATATGGGATGCCCGAATTTGATACAAATTCAGTTCTTACTTATTATACCTTCCAGACCATGGGTCTAGGGGAAGGGAGCTCGAATGCTCCCATGAAAGGGTTAACCGGGGGCACTTCTGTCTCTTTTAATGTTATCCCTTATGGTAGGGGTCATATACCTCCTCTGTCCCCTTTGCTCGATGGTGCTTTTTAGTATCCAATCGGGCCAAACGCTAATTATAGCTTGTTTGGTGGAGGAATTTTAGGACCTTCGTCTTATACAACTCCAGTGGGATCTATGTCATTCTTTTTGTTCAGTGTGTTTGGGAACAATGATTTTTATTTTGTTGCCGTCTCGACTTTGGGAAAACCCAAATTTGGTCAATAAAACCTAGTGTAAGGTACTATTCCTTCAAAGGGAGCAACGACTGGAGTTTTCTCCACATAGGGTCTTTGGAGTCCTTGGCAAGGATCTGTTCCCTCACAAGGGATGCCAGTCGGGGAAAACCCCTTCCATACTCAATGGAACCCTGGGCAAGGCTCAATACCCATGCCCATTGGATTGGCTGGGGGCATCCCCTTCCAAGGTCCTTGGAACACAATGAAGGGAGAAATCCCTGCACAAGCTATGTCGTCCAATTTCGTGAGTCAACCGATGATACCCCAACAGATGCAGTTTCCCTATGCTGTCCAAGGCCACAGTTTTTACCAAAACCTTGGTCAGCAGTCCAAATTTTCCTGGAAACCTAGTGCCAATCAAACTCCAAGAGCCTCTTTTCTTATAAATAGTTCACAACCGAAACTACCTTTTCTGGAAACTATACATCTGCCAGAATTGTCGAGATTACTAAACGACCCAATTTGTCATGATCCACATTGGCCCCCCATGTCGACTAAGTTTCCTTCAGATATTTTGAAATTTGAGAGCAAGCCTGATGAAGATCCAGGTGATCATGTGACAACTTTTCATTTGTGGTGCTTGTTAAACTCGCTGAAGGACGACTTTGTCCAGTTGTGCCCTTTTCAACTCACTCTTATAGGGGGTACTGTGAAGTGGTATATTGAGCTCGATCGCTCAAGGTAATTTTACTTCAATGACTTGGAAATGGTCTTCTTGAACCATTTCTAGTTACTTGTGAGATACGATGCCAACACTGAATTGTTGGCCAACTTTGAGCAAACCAAGGCCGAACACATCTATGATCATATCCAAGAATGGCGGTGTAGAAAGATCTTAATTAAGGTCAAGGTACCTCCTACTTTATTGCTTGCGTGGTTCTTGAAGTCTTTGGTGCCATGCATATCCAATGACGTAGCGAATTCTAGAGTGTTTTCAAAAGAGGAGGCGATTAAGAGAGCCCAACAAGTTGAACCGATCTACTCTCAGTCTGGCATGCTCTACGAGATCTTGCCAGATGCATTGAGGTCTACTCTCGATAAGGCCAAACAAAATTCTAGACCCCATGCCAACAATATAGTGGGCTCAAAACAAAGTAAGTACATGGAAGTAAGTACATGGAAATGTTGTCGAATTAGTTGCAACAATTGTCAATACAACATATTATGGCCAAATAGACTCTGAGTTTGA
>JZKD02S0426145.1:0-17847 GCA_000966675.3 Picea glauca
TCAAACTCAGAGTCTATTTGGCCATAATATGTTGTATTGACAATTGTTGCAACTAATTCGACAACATTTCCATGTACTTACTTCCATGTACTTACTTTGTTTTGAGCCCACTATATTGTTGGCATGGGGTCTAGAATTTTGTTTGGCCTTATCGAGAGTAGACCTCAATGCATCTGGCAAGATCTCGTAGAGCATGCCAGACTGAGAGTAGATCGGTTCAACTTGTTGGGCTCTCTTAATCGCCTCCTCTTTTGAAAACACTCTAGAATTCGCTACGTCATTGGATATGCATGGCACCAAAGACTTCAAGAACCACGCAAGCAATAAAGTAGGAGGTACCTTGACCTTAATTAAGATCTTTCTACACCGCCATTCTTGGATATGATCATAGATGTGTTCGGCCTTGGTTTGCTCAAAGTTGGCCAACAATTCAGTGTTGGCATCGTATCTCACAAGTAACTAGAAATGGTTCAAGAAGACCATTTCCAAGTCATTGAAGTAAAATTACCTTGAGCGATCGAGCTCAATATACCACTTCACAGTACCCCCTATAAGAGTGAGTTGAAAAGGGCACAACTGGACAAAGTCGTCCTTCAGCGAGTTTAACAAGCACCACAAATGAAAAGTTGTCACATGATCACCTGGATCTTCATCAGGCTTGCTCTCAAATTTCAAAATATCTGAAGGAAACTTAGTCGACATGGGGGGCCAATGTGGATCATGACAAATTGGGTCGTTTAGTAATCTCGACAATTCTGGCAGATGTATAGTTTCCAGAAAAGGTAGTTTCGGTTGTGAACTATTTATAAGAAAAGAGGCTCTTGGAGTTTGATTGGCACTAGGTTTCCAGGAAAATTTGGACTGCTGACCAAGGTTTTGGTAAAAACTGTGGCCTTGGACAGCATAGGGAAACTGCATCTGTTGGGGTATCATCGGTTGACTCACGAAATTGGACGACATAGCTTGTGCAGGGATTTCTCCCTTCATTGTGTTCCAAGGACCTTGGAAGGGGATGCCCCCAGCCAATCCAATGGGCATGGGTATTGAGCCTTGCCCAGGGTTCCATTGAGTATGGAAGGGGTTTTCCCCGACTGGCATCCCTTGTGAGGGAACAGATCCTTGCCAAGGACTCCAAAGACCCTATGTGGAGAAAACTCCAGTCGTTGCTCCCTTTGAAGGAATAGTACCTTACACTAGGTTTTATTGACCAAATTTGGGTTTTCCCAAAGTCGAGACGGCAACAAAATAAAAATCATTGTTCCCAAACACACTGAACAAAAAGAATGACATAGATCCCACTGGAGTTGTATAAGACGAAGGTCCTAAAATTCCTCCACCAAACAAGCTATAATTAGCGTTTGGCCCGATTGGATACTAAAAAGCACCATCGAGCAAAGGGGACAGAGGAGGTATATGACCCCTACCATAAGGGATAACATTAAAAGAGACAGAAGTGCCCCCGGTTAACCCTTTCATGGGAGCATTCGAGCTCCCTTCCCCTAGACCCATGGTCTGGAAGGTATAATAAGTAAGAACTGAATTTGTATCAAATTCGGGCATCCCATATGAGAAGGGAGGGCCCATCGCACTCTGATTAAAAAGAACAGTGGTCGAAGTCGCTAACGATATCGGACCACTACTCGAAGTTGAGAGAGTCGATACCACTGTGGTCCTGACTGGAGAAGGTGGGAGAGGAGGTAGGATACCCCCTGAAGTAGTAGTCATAATGGGAGTATGAGGACTCTCGGATGATGTAGCATCATTCGCTTCCATTGTTTCTCGTAGGACTAGCTGGCACTCAGAAGATGTCACCTCGAGAGGGACAATCTGAATCAAGATCAGCACCGACAAGTCGGTAATCAGAGGTTTGGTTGGTCTGAAACCTTCAATTTCAAGATTGGATATGGTGGATTCCTATAGAGTCAAAAAGTATCCTCACGAAGATGGCTCTGGCACAGTTTCTTGTGGCCCTATCACTTTGAACGACCCTTCTTGATCAAATCTTCGCCTTAACGGTGATGAAGGCGTCTCCAAAGTAATCGAGGACAATCCCTAAAGACTTTGCAACCAGCGGAGTTGTTGATCTTCCACTTTTTGAAATGATCAAATGACACAGTAAGGCTTGACTAGCTTAGAACACAAATCACACACTAAAAATGTTTTCTAAAGATAAATCAAGCAGTCAACTATCTGGTGGGAAGGATGGTTATGCCAATCAACACTAGAGAAACTAACAGGTGTAAGTGAAACTTGAACACAGAAGCACCCTCTAGGTATACTCTGTGAAGTGCGATCAGACGTCTGCCTTAGATACTGCATTATACCCCCACAGTAACCTATGTAAGTCCGTAAAACATGGAAAACTAGGTTGCCAAATTGCATTCAATTACCAGGCAGGTATAGTCGATAGTCAGGCAGATCGTAATGAGAAGGATAACAAGTATGAAGCCCTTCAAGGATATCGAAAGAAAATGGTCTAGAAAACAACTGAGGATATCGAATGGATTCGAGGTCCACGAAGCTCTGTAGGAAAATGCAATCGATATCATTCCTAAGAAATACCCTCAATATACAATCCCCACTACGTTCAGTCTAGCTTTGGAGGGGTTATCTCCTCTTCCTTTCCTCGTGTTTATCCCCTGTGTTAGAGGGGGGTCACGTCTAACTCTTATGACATTGGACTTAAATCACTCCCTAACTCAGACTCCAATGTTTGTTTTAAAGTGGCCTTGAAAAGTTTCCTCTTCGCACCTAATTAAAGGCCCTAAAACCCTAAACTAGTTTGTGAACCCTACAAACAGAAAAGTATAATGTATTTTAGTTATGAAGAGATGAAAAAGGAAGAGAACTTTAAAGCACTTGAAACCAAAAAATACTTTGAAATTAAAGCAATGCTTGTAAACAACTCTTTGTAAATTCAACTTTTCTAAATGAAATTTCAAGATCTTGTAAATGAATAAATCCTAAAACTTGCTTTCGTTTGACTACAAACTACTTATATTTTAGGAAATCAAAAATAACTTGGAAATAAAGACTTTTTTTCCTTTTTCAAATAACAACTTTGACTACTTTACCAATCTAAATGCAAGAAAATAAATTCCTTTTTTTTTTATTTTTTGAACTGCTTTAATAAGAAAAAACTAAAGTAAAAAAATATATATATTGTTTTTCCAAATCAAGAAATAGGGATAAAGAGGAAACTGGAAAAAAGACTGATAAAGACCCTAATCCCACTGTGTATCAGGGGGATTCAATCGAGAAACCAAAAGGTGGATCTTAGACTTGACATCTCGCTCTAAACCTTTTAGGGAAAACACAAGAATACTAAGGAAACAAGTAAACTAGAACCTATACCCAATCTATGGCCGCAGACAGAGACTTTGATTGGTTCAAGAAAGTCCTGAGAAGTGTGAACTTCTACAAGAAACAGGAAAACTCCCTCTTTATTAAAAATACTTTCATGAAATACAGATGTGGGTTGTTGCATCAACAGCTTGCATATGTACGTGGGTTGTCTACTGTGCAGAGCGCATATGTACGTGAGATGACCCAAAACAGGGTGTGTACACCTCTGAGTCTTTTAAAAAATAAAAAGACAAGGCAGACTTACAGGGCAGGGAAAACTAGTTTGCACCTTGCAAGCGACCAGAACCCCTTGACAGACTCAGTAAAATTAATTGAAACTCGAAAGGAAAAAAATAATAATCAATCAACCCAAAACCCCCTAAAAAATCCTAGAGATATCCCCAGTGGAGTCGTCAGTTCTACTAGCGAGAAAATTTCCCCTTTAACTATACTAAGGTTTAAGATATAGACAGAGTGAATGACCATCTAAAAGTCAATATGGTTTCTACTCTACCCCAAACATGCCAAAACAAATGAAAAGAAATAAATAAGAGAGAAGATCGGTAATTGTACCTTTTATCCCACGTCTGGTGATGATCTCCTCAAGATCTGTAGTTCCAAAGACTGCAAGTCTCCTCCCAAGGCTAACCTGCATCCAAAACTAGGCAAACAAGGACTGCAAGCATTCTATTTCTATTCATAAATTAAGGTTAGATATCAAATGCTATGTATAAATCAAAGAAAATACACAAAACATCATCATTTGGGACAGGGAAAATATATTCTTTTATTCATCAAACAAAGACTGAAACTTACAATCCATGTCGGCCACCATTCTGCAAACATGGTCCAAGCTCCTCTTTACAATTCTCCAAGAGAACCTTCAATAGGCCTCTTCTCTCAATCTTCTGATCACCTCAAGGGAAGGAAATGGATTGAATGGAATAAGAAGGGGCTAAAGAGGGAATGTTGAGGTAGTAACTCACAAAAGGTAGCAAAATCTTGGGCAAGGAAGGGAAGTGAAATTGGGCAGAGTTTCATTGTTATTATGCTTACTTGTGAAATGAGACACCAACACCTCCTTTTATATGAAAAAAGGATGGTTATTCAGTTGGGGGACGTTCTGTAGCAGGTGAATTGGTTGGGAAACCTCCAAAAGCCCATGAATTTCACCAAATTCCTTACAACTTTTTTATTTTTGCAACTTTTGCAAGCATACACAGGTTGTTTAGTGTGCAGCAAGCGTATCTACACAGGTTGCCTAGTCTGTAGCAAGCGTATGTACACGGGCTGTAGTGGTGCAGGGTATGTACATGCTCTAAAAAATGGTTTTTTAAGTAGAGCTTCTCAGCAAAGATTTGGAAAATTATGCAAGTAAGAGTGTCAATGCCATGTATGCATGAGTAGGGCATTTTAGGGCTATAACATCACTCAAGAAACTGCCTTGTCCCCCACTTGTAATTTTTTCCCTTCACTTAGGAACTTAGGATAACATCAAATCATAACACTTTTGACTTTAAGAATAATGTTATAATATTTCATTGGCTTAAGCCCTTTGACTTAGCCCCTTTTCTTAATCCCCGGACCCATTTCCCTCTCATGGGTTCATAGCCCCCATACTCTTTCACCTAACTTGGTTTGCTATAGTGATCTATTTTATTAATAATATGAGTGATTACATATTAAAATGATAGGATCACTGTCCTTTTATCATCTAGGCTCTCTGACCTAATAATTGCATAGGCACTCCAACCCAAAATATATATATACACAAGAAGTCTGGCCCATAATAACTTGGCTCACAAACCTATAAAACATATATACAATTACAACTAGGGATCATCCTAGGTGTATTATAGACTACAAGGGCTAGAACAAGGCGGATGGAATTCATTTTGGCTACAAGGGAAAATATTTCATTATAATCTATGCCTTCAACTTGAGAGAACCCTTTGGAAACTAACCAAGCCTTGTGTCTTTCAACACTTCCATCTGGTGCATACTTAGTGTAATACCCATGTTTCCCCCAGCTTGTAAATGTAACTATATTTTTCTAAAACGGTAGTGTAAATATTTATGATACTAATGTAAAAAAAACAAAAGGAAAATGTTGGACAACTATTGAGGGGGATTGCCTATATAGGTCATGATTCCATGAGAGGGAAACAATGAGGAAATTTCCCTTGCCAATTTAAAATTCAAGAAAAATCCAGATTGCCCATTTTCTAGAAATTGTGGTTAATGGAGGAAGTTGGTAGTTGAAATATCAGCTTCCCACATTTGTGAACAAGAATGGGTGTTGTACCAGATCTTCCTTGCCTCGGAAGCATGGGTAGAAAAGTACCCATCTAGAGCATTTTGGGTTGACCCACGAATTGGGGGATTTGACCCACGAAATCTTACTAAAGAAGGGAGGAAATGAAGGGAAAATGGAAAGCAGTGAGAAGGGGAGATAGTGAGTTGAGTGGGGGAGCATTTTCTAAAGAGGGAGATCTTGTGCATATCTCTAGTTCGGAAGAGAACTGAAAAATGAATTGACTTATGGGAAAATGAATTTATGGGCAGCATTTCCAATCCAAGATGATATACGGGGTTACAAACAACATGAGTGACTGAGGTAGCACTCATTGTAGACACCCTTGCTTGGTGGAGAGAGAATTGATCTACCAATTTTCTTTGGGAAGAGGAGAGTGATCTTTTCCCTTGGTTGTTTCTTAACAGAAGGAAGAATCTCTCTTAGAGCATCATGATCTAGCTAGGGGGTGGCCAATGGTAAATCCTTCCAAGAGTTGTTGTGCCTATGGTTGGGTGGAAAAGGGCACCCCTTTCAGCAGTTTTAGCACTTTTTGGATCCTATATAAGTATATTTGGTTAAATATGGAGTGTTTAGATCAGAGAAAATTTTATACTATGTTTTAAAACTGTGTAAGTTTGATTTCTAACAAAAGTAACTTGAGAAATTTAAGTAAAATAAAGAGAATGTCTTAACTGAAGCTCATTTAATTTAACTCATTATCTCTTGACTATTTGTGTGTTAAAATAAGATTTATGGGAGTGGGTTTTGTGATTGATTGTGATGTACAGTTTAATGCATGCTTGGAAAATGATGATTGAACAATTAAAAATCTCTATAAAACATCTGAAAGAAGAGAGTGTTTTTTCTGCATAATAGTGTTTTATTTTAGTATGTCCTCAAATTCTATGCTAGAAATCTTAGAGGATATTGGATCTGGGTTTGCACTTTAGGAGAACAACCCAAATATTGAAAAATGTATAAGTCCTTATAAATGATTATTGAGGAAAAATAATTAGTAAATAAACATGAAATTTGCGTAATTGAATTAAAACACAAAAGTTCTCAAAATTATGTTTGGGGAACAAATAAACATTTATGTTTAACTCGTGTTAAATCTCCTAAATTTGGGAAGAGTCCCCTTAAATTTTGGTGGGCAGTAAATTTTGATAGAAATGTAAAATTTACTGTGGAGGTAAATCTTTGGCTTAGGACCAATTTCCTTAAATTTAGTAAGAGTAGTAAAGCACAGTAATAAAGAAAATAAAATCTACTCATTTACCCACAAGAAGGGAGAGATTATAATTATATTTTAATACTATAGCCATCTCGTGGTCTTCGGGACTTTGGGGTGATGGAATCCAAAAGCCAAAGTCACCGAAGGCCCGAACCCTACCTTTCCTTGTACAAGGTCACATATACAATAAATATAATCAATTATATGATATTATATTCAATTGCGATCAAATAAACATAATTGAATATAATAACCCTTTATTTGAAATTTATTATATTATAATTCAAAATAAATCATTGTATTTATATTACATTGTAATACAAGCGGGTCCCCTCTGGAACTCCGGAACAATGTGACTTTGGGTTATATGAGAATGAAGAATTGTGTGGAAGAGCCAAAGGTGTGGACTCGGATATCTTTCCCTAATTACAATATTAAATTATTAAATATAATATTGGAGAATTTTTAAAACCTAGGTGTAATTTTCGAGGGGTATAATATAATATATGATATTATATTAAGGTTTATTAAAATAGGCACACGCGAATAAGGCCAGATCTTCTCTTTTCTTTTTTTTTAAATATTAAATAGTGTTGAAACGTGCATAAGTGGGGCCACTTTGGGGCTTCGGGACTCCGAGAGATTTGAGTATAAACGATGTGTGGGAGAGACGAAGTATTTGACCCAGAGAGCTCTCTCTTTCATCCCAATATTAAATATAATATTTGGAATTTTATAAGTGTGGACGCAATTTCTAAAAAGGTTTAATATAATATGTTTTTAATTGAGTTATTTTGATATCCATAAGTTATTGTGATATTTGTATGTGATACAATACCAACCCTCCTTCCCTTTTTAATTTAATATTTAATGCAAAGTCATGTGTAAGCGTGGACCCTTCGGGATTTCGGGGCTCCAAGAGTTCAGAGCTTCAAGACTCTGAGATGTTTGGGGAAGATAAAGCATAAGAGAAAAATGGATGAAGGCCGAACCTATTTTCTCGTATCCCAATGTTATAATAAACATTAAATGGAATTAATTATATTATATGGTGATATAATTAACTATATTTGCACAAAGGTATAGTATGAGTGGGACCCTCTCCGGAACTCCGGCATTCGGGAGATTTGGGTTCATAAAAGTATGATGAGGAATTTCACCGAAGTCCGGAGGCTTGGGTATTAATCGATATTAATAATCCTAAGTGCTCTCATGATATATTTAATCATATTATAATATAAATAAATAGAATTATATTATAATATAACTAATAAAAGAACAAATTCGCAATAATAAATATCAAATTGAATATATTTAATCATTTTCCCCCTTAAATATTGAATATATAATGGACTCATCTGGAGGAATGTGAGCATGCAGAGGTGGATTTTCATCCTCATTGTCATCATCCAAAGAAGAAGAAACCGGAATAGCAACAAAAGAAGGCACAAATGTCAAATTAGGCTCGTAGGCCAAGAGATTTTCATCAAATTTAACATCTATTCTAAATAATAATTTCATTACATCTCTTCTAATACAAGGGGAAAGGATTAACTATATTCGGTATGGAGTTGTGGGAGGGATTGAATTATATACCTTAATTAAGGTTAATCAACTTAAGTATATTATGGAGAAATTAACCTCATTGTGTTATAATGTAATTACTCATAATTATTATATGAGTAATTTGTTGAGTTAGTGCTAAACTACTTCTAAGGGGGGGAAGATAAAGTAAAACCTCAGTAATTATTGGGCCATGAGTATTAGGCTAAGAAAAAATTAATTATTGGATAGTTAGTTTATGAAGAATAATTATCCTTAATGAGGTTTAAGTAATTAATTACCAAATAATGGTATTCTACGAAATATTAATTAATTATTTTAATTGGACTATAGGAGAGGGACAATTGTCATCCTCTAGTCGAGCAAGCCTAAGCGCCCTATGGTGACATGGTGAATTGATGTTGACTACGAACATCAGTGTGATGGCACATGTTAATCTTCAATGGGTTGAAGAGTTGAGTGGGGTCCAGTACGATTGGTGAACCTTAGGTGCTGAATGAATCCTAACCGTAGTTTGAGATATATGGCATGCATCAAGACTGTCCATTGAGAGAAAGGGAGTATTCCTCGATATTGTATTTGTCGGAGGTAAACAAAAAAAAATTATACCCCATCCCTTAAAAAGGTACTTAGGGTTGGGTGTGTGACACTTAGTTTCTATACACCCATTTACATTTGACAAGTTTTATCCCTTTCGAAAGAGGTACAATATCCCAAGTATCGTTTGTCGTTAAAGAACGATACTCTTCATTCTTTGTTGTATCCCAATTTGGATGACCTGAAGCTTCTACAAATTCCTTTAGATCATGAGTCCCTGAAACATGAGCCAAAAGAGAAGAGACTCATTGGAAATGTGAACATGTCTGACACTTATCTGAAGGATCATTGGCAAGATCACCAATTGATTCTCGTGTTAAACAGACCCGTCTAGGAAGTGGTGGTGTTTGTGCATGTCCATGTTCAATGGACTCATCTGGAGGAATGTGAGCATGTGGAGGTGGATTTTCATCCTCATTATCAGCATCCAAATAAGAAGAAACCATAATAGGAATAAAAGAAGGCACAAATGTCGAATTAGGCTCGTAGGCCAAGATATTTTCATCAAATTTAACATCTCTTCTAATAATAATTTCATTACAATAAGGTTGAAGAAGTTTGTAACCTTTTGACATCTTCAGAATAACCAACAAATATAAACTTATGACTTTAGGCTACAATGCTATCCTTTTCACATTAGGAATGTGATCCCATGCTACACAGTCAAATACATAGAAGTGGCTAACATCTAACTTAATTTTATTCCATGTTTCTTCTGGTGCTATGTTTTTAAGAGTATTTGTGGGAGTGTGATTTACTATGTAATTTGCATAGTTAATGGCTTCCACCCAATCATTTATACTTAATCCCTTAGATTGGATCATGCAATTAACAATTTCTTTTAATGTGTGTTTTTTTCTCTTAGAAACACCATTTTTTTGTGGTGTATATGGAACAATATGTTGCATTTGGATGTCTTATGCAATGCAGTAACTTGTAAAATTGGTGTTCACATATTCGCCTCCATTATCTATTCTTAACCTTTGAAGTTGATGTCCAGATTGTTTTTCTACAAGGGCCTTATAGGCCAAAAACTTGTCAAACACTTTTCTCTTAAGTTTTAAAAATCAAACCCAAGTGCATCTAGAAAAGTCATCAATGAAAGTTAATAAATATGTGCACCTAGAAAAAGAAGGAGAAGAAAGTATTGGACCACACAAGTCAATGTGAACAAGATACAAAGGGGCCGAGGCATGCCAAGTGGCACATTTATCAAAACTTTCTCAATGATGTTTGTCGAGAACACAACTGGCACAAACATTGTCTCTACAAGAAATAAGAGGAAGATTGGTCACCATCTGTTGATTACATATTTGTTGCAATGAGTGATAGTTTAGATGACCAAACTGCTCATGCCAAAGTTTGCTTGAGTCATCGCTATGAGAAAAAAAAAACTAATGGAAAAATGATAACTCAAATTTGTCAAACTTGTACAACATGGTAATATCATCAACAATTTCAGATGTGATACAATGCTTAGGATATTTTCGATCCTTGATTACAACTCGGTGAGGTGAAAACTTTATGGTTTAACCATCACCTGAATGAGTGATTTGATACATTGAGAGAAGGTTGCAGGAAATACTTGGAACACATAATACATCATTGAAATGACCATTGTCGACCTAAATTGTTCCAGACCCTACAACATTAAGATATCTATCATCACCAACAAATATTTTCTTGGTGTTGCATTAATTTAGAGCAGAAAATATGGCTATATCCTTATCCATATGATAAGATGCTCCAAAATCAATAAGCCACTCATCAGGAGAAGAAGTAGAAGTTTCATTGAAGGAGAAACTAGAAGTAGAAATTGCATGCCCATGGGAAGAAGAAGAAGAAGCAATATTGATGTTGTGCTTCTTCATTGTTGCTTCTAAAGCTGTCATTTTTTTAAAACGTTTGGACTCCTCATGACCATATTTCCCACAAAAGTTGCAATGTCTTTTGGTCTTCTTATTTTTAGATTTTTCTCCTTTCTCACTATTAGGAGTTGAAGCTCGTTGAGAGGGTTTGGGACCCTTGTTTTTCTTGTTGTTGTGGAAAGGATGTTGCTTCTTGGGATTTTTGGATTTATCTTTTTGCTGGACTACTAAGTCTTTGTTAGAGGTACCTGCAGTGATAATCTGTAACATCCCTAGCCACCCAGGTCGGACCATGCTACTCTAGAAAACTCTTCCATTCTCTTCTCAACATACTGTAACATACCCAACGTCCAACTGAGCTATGCCACATAAATTTTTTGAACTGAATGCAATTAAAACATATACACATAGAACTCTTGTGGAACTTTATATATATAATGTCAATAGACACATGCATCATGTAAATGCACTGATTCATACTGAAATAATAGTAAACATATACATGCATCATATACAAGCAATACCCATAAATATAAAGACAGTTATAAACCACACATGGAATAAACCCATAAAAATAAACATGTAAATAATAATGCAGCATGTAATTTATCACCCAAGTGACACTTATCTTGGTAAGAATATCACCAAATGTGTGCAGACCTTCCACGAACCTCCCAGCCTTAGACCACACTTCTCATCACTCTCAGCAGTGGCTCACCCCCGAGATGGGACTAAACTCCACCCGGGTAAGGGATTCCAAACCAAGCTAATGGATCATAAACAACAGGAAATAATTCATCACATGTGCCAACTCAAGCTAACATCCTATAGTCTCTCATTCCCCACATTCTTGTCCAACCCCAGGAAATGTGCCCCTTCTCTACTCAACATTCCTTCGGCTACCCCACTTCCCTTCCAGGGCTTCAGCAACAGGCTGGACAGGAAGTCTCAGAGCCCTGTAGTTGTAGTTTAGGACCTTCAGGAAATCAATTTCCAGCAATTCTCTCATCTAGAGAGATTTCTCATGGGCCTGACAACCCGCCTCTTCAATATCCCACGAACCTGACAACCTGCTTCTTCAGTCCAGCTCCCAAGATAAGCAGGTACACAAACAGGTATGGGTAGGATACAGGTTCAGTTACAGTGACATGAAGGTATGGAGGACAACTGACTGAGTGAGTGAATGATCATGGAATGATTGAATGGATGACTAAATAATGGAATCCCCCCAAAAATGAACTAATTCCAAACTATATGTATGCATGTTCCCAAATTGATACTTGTCATGTTGGGAGCTACTTTGGTCCACTTGTCCCCATCCTTAAAACATCGGATAAAATAATTATCCATACTTTATACTTTAAGGAATATCAACATAATATTCCTTTTTGGCTTAAGCTCCCTATCTTATCCCTTTTACTTAACTTTTATTCCCCCCTTTCCCTAACTAGTGGAGTTTAGTCCCCCATACTCTTTTATCATTGTTGGTCTACACGCAGCGATGTATTTTATATTAATGATGAGACATATCGAAAAATAGGCTCACTGGTCTTTAACATCTAGGCTCTTTGACCTAATCATCACATAAGCCTTCTGGCTTATAATAAACTGGCTCACCAGCCTATAAAACACAACATATACACAAAGGCACCTTGGCCTCCAAATCACACACACTTAAGTTTGTTGTGTGCGGTATCCTGGAATGTGCTCATTTCATCATTTTACTGCGCAGTACATGTGTGCACTATGCCATGAAAGATGGATTCCAAAATGATATAAAACAACTCACCATCTTAAGTACATTTTTACATTTACAGTTGGGGTTTAGCCTAGGGATATTACAATCCCCTCCCCTTATTTATGCACTGTCCTCGGTGCATTATATACCATGTACCATTCAAATTCTTTAAAATATCCAATATTTAGATATTGGAAGCTTGTTATCCATCTGGTGCTCTACTTTCCAGCACCAATTTTGGTGCTCATACTGCAACTGGAAGTCAATTTCTCTATTCCATAGAGATGTTTTCATAAATAATTTATCTCATTGTTCCTTATTACATGCTTCAATTATGTTAGGGACCTAACCCCTCACATAGGTAGAATAATATATTATGATGTAATAAAGGTCAATATTAATAAGGCCTAGCAATAAGGAAGAATAAGTCCAATGTAAGAATACCTAATAGAAGTTGTCACTTCTAGAAAGATCTTCCTCTAGATGGTTCTTTTGATAGACATATTTAGTATAAATAGGAGTCGAGGGTATGAGAACTTTTGTCTTGGATATTATTGTAATAGAGCTTTGTTCGACTGGAGGTTGCCCCCTCGAAGAGAAAAGTGAACATTGCTCTCAGTAATCAAAGTGCTCTTCCTGGTGTTATTCTGTCTTATTTTGGTATTATTGCGGTGTTGTTATGGATATATTGTTGTTCATCTGTCATTTCTATCATTTTATTTTTGTTCTGCATATTTTTATATCTAGAATATTACAAGTGGTATCAGAGCACTTTCCTCGGAAGAAAATTGTGGGTTAATTTTTTTTCAGGGTAGAGCGTATTCTGGCGTCTTTAAGCTACAGAGATCTGTCATTACACACATAAACCCATGGTTAGGGATTCATACACGCAGGAAATACAAGTGGTACTTAAGCGCACATATTTTGGCCACCCTTGTAACCCTTTTTGGTACCCCTTCGAGTGGTAGCGCATCAGAAAGCACGTGTATATGGATTGGCCTATATTTCCTGAAGCCCTCTTTAAATAAACCAATCGGTCGCCTGATTGCTATAGTGCCATCGAGAACAGCACTCGGGAAGATACTCTCTAGTACCTAGGTAGTCAGGTAGTACGGCTAAGGGCATGATCTAGTATCCTTAGTTGGTGCCCTAAGATATTGGGTTGAGTACTACTGTTGGAGCCCGCACGTATATCAGAGAGTTATAGCACAGGGAAAACCCTTGTCTGTAGAACCCTTGAATACCTAACCTTTGGGGACGGAAACAGAAAACAAAATAGAAAAGATCTATTGTTGTGCAACTGTGTTTCATGCATTTGAGTTTCCAAATTACTACATATTTCTTCATGATTAATCATTTGGGCATTTCAGCACTGTGGTATTCTTCAGACCAGAGTATAACTCCACAGGTGTAAAAAAAAAAAAACTGGAATTTTTTGCACCATTATTTGAGACCTATTCCTTTGGATTTCTCTATTCTCCCTTATCACATTCATACCTATCATTTTTTAGAAAACTTTTTACCCCACCCACCCCTTTTCGGTTCCCTTGTCATCATGGCCCATACCCATAGCCAAGACTTGGAAGCTCGCTTCAATACCTTGCAATCTAATTTCACAGAGACCCAACCAAAATGTGAGACAGCTCAGTCCCAATATTTCCACCATCAATAAAAACGTGCATTCCTCCATTGCAGCCTAAATCGAGGAACTCAAAGAAGACCTCAAACAAGACATTACTACCCAGCTTGAATCTGTCGCTTCGATGATCTGCACCAAGCTACATATCCCTGCAGATCCCCCTTTATCTAACCCACCTTTGCATACCGAAGCTTAAACTTCCTCTCATTCCCATAATTTTCACCCCATCACTTTCAACGTGACCTACGCCTTTCGCTTGTGGATGTGACCAAATTTGATGGCTTGGATCCCACTGGTTGGGTAACTCAAATGGAACATTATTTCTCTTTGTATGGCATTACAGATGACTTGGCCAAACTCGGGTATGGTGTTCTCCATCTAGATCAAGAATGTTGGAAATGGTGGCAAAGGAGAAAAAATACCTGTCAAGGGTATGTTTCTTGGACACACTTTGTGGCAGAGATTTATGAACATTTTTACATTGACACCAACCATTTAGGTAGTTTGACAAAATTGAAACAATCTAGCACAGTGGAAGACTTTATAGTTTCTTTTGAGCGACTATCTTTTCATACAGAAGGCATGTCTGATGCTTTTTTTCCAAGAATGTTTTATCAGTGGCCTCAAGGATGAGATTTGTGCCCATGTCCTCATGGTTTGGCCTCATATTTGGGTGGAGGATACTAAAAGAGATAAGGAAGCACAACAAGTTGTCTCTTCTCAAAACTGGAAACCCTCCTTTATTCCTAGCACTAAACCAGTAAATCCCACTCCTCCTTCTACTCCACTAAAGATCCAAAAATTGACCAGGGCAGAAATGGTTGAACGCCAACTCAAAGGCCTTTGTTATAATTATGATGACAAATATTTTTCAGGACACAAGTGTAAGGAACAAAAAAATTTTATGGCCATCTCGGAGGATGTTGAAGCTCCCCTTGTGTCTGTGTCACCTAAACCCACTGACATAACCCCTCCCTCAGACCCTCTCGAAGTAGAACCGATCATTTCCCTAAATACTCTCACTGGCTTATCTACTCCCCAAACACTCAAGTTAATTGGCTACATCAAGAAGAGGAAGTTCGTCATTCTTGTTGATAGTGGAAGCACCCATAATTTTATTCATCGCCGCATTGCCCAAGAAACTCATTGTTATATCCATGCATTCAATCATTTCCAAATCATGATTTCTAATGGCGAGTCTATGAAATGTGGAGAGCATTGTGAAAATGTGTGTCTCCAAATTGGTGACTACCACCTGAAATATCATATGTTTTCTATCGACATGGGCGGTTGTGACATTGTGTTGGGTGCAGATTGGTTAAGTACTTTGGGTCCCATTCTCATGCATTTTAAGGAATTAACCATGCAATTAGACTAGGAGGTCCAAAAATATAAGTTCCAAGGTATCACCATTGGTTCCCCTGAGATCATTAGTTCCCATCACATGGAAAATATGCTCAAAAAGGGTCATTATGGAATTATTGCCCAACTCCATGCCATACAAGAAACTAAGACACCCTTTGTGTCACAGGACCTCCAATCCATCCTCTCTAAACATCAAGTGGTTTTTTCCACTCTACAGGGACTCCCTCCTTCCTATGGTGTTCATGATCATTCCATTCCCCTTGTCACATAAATCCTTCCTCCCAATATTCGTCCCTATCGTCACCCCTTTTCCCAAAAAAATGAAATTGAAAATGGTTCAAGAAGTGCTCAATGTAGGTGTTATCCGCCCTAGTACAAGCCCCTACTCTTCTCCTGTGGTCATGGTCCTTAAGAAAGAAGGTTCTTAGCGCATGTGTCCTGAATTTTGCGCCCTCCACAAACTCGCCATTAAAGACAAATTTCCCATTCTTATCATTGATGACCTATTGGATGAATTGAGTGGTGTTCAGTTCTTTGCTAAACATGATCTTCATTCTGGCTACCACCAGATCCGTATGAAAGAGGTAGACATTTCTAAGACTTTGTTTAAAACTCATGAGGGCCACTATGAGTTTTTGGTCATTCCCTTTGGCTTGTGTAATGTTCCCTCCACTTTCCAAAGCCTCATGAATCATGCCTTTCATCCTTTTCTCCACCATTTTTTCTTAGTTGTATTTGACGATATCCTCATCTATAGCAAAACATAGATAGACCATCTTTCTCATGTGGATCGAGTTCTCCATTTACTCTCTCAACACCAACTTTTCCTGAAACAATCTAAATGTGATTTTGGCACCTCGGAAGTCGGGTACTTGGTTCATCTCATTGGCAAGGCCGGAGTTAGGGTGGATCCTAAAAATATTGAAGCTATGAAAGACTGGCCTCACCCAAATACTCTCAAAATCTTGCTTGGATTTCTAGTCTTAACAGGTTATTATCGCAATTTTGTTAATAATTATGGAAAGATTGTGGCACCTCTCACTGCACTCCTTAAAAAGAATTCTTTCACTTGGACTCTCGCAGTTTCTTAGGCTCTTCAAACCTTGAAGATGGTCATGTGCACCACTCCAGTCTTGGCCCTTCCTTATTTCACAAAGACCTTTGTCCTAGAATGTGATGCTTCAGGGAAAGGAATTGGTGTTTTCCTTATGCAAGAGGGTCGGCATTTGGCCTTTACCAGCAAACAACTATCTGAGGGAAATTTGGGAAAATCAATCTATGAAAAGGAAATGTTGACTATTATGCATGTTGTTGATCTTTGGCACCCTTATCAATTGGGGCAACGCTTCCAAATTAAGATAGATCATCAAAGCCTCAAGTATTTTTTGGAACAACGCATTTCCTCCCCGAAGCAACAAAAATGGGTGACTAAGATCTTTGGATATGATTATGAGATCATTTAAAAGAAAGGAAAAGAAAATGTGGTTGTCGATGCACTTTCCTAAAAATATGAATATGAAGGGTCCCTTTTTTCTCTCTCCTTCATTGAACCAGATTAGCTCCAATTTGTTCGCCAGGAATGGATACAAGATCCCAAAAGTTCGCATCCGATACAACAATGGCAGTCCAATTCTCCAGTTTCCCCAGGGTACTCTTGGCTCCATGATGAGCTTCAATACAAAATCCATTTGTATTTAAGTAAACAGTCAAAACTTAAAACCATGGTACTTTTTGAGCTTCATGCTACACCCACAACTGGGCACTCTGGGTTTAACAAAACCTATGACAGGGTCAAACGTTCCTTTTTCTGGGATGGTATGAAACGAGATATTCGAAATTTTTTGGTTGAATGTGATGTGTGTCAATGCAACAAGGGAGAAACAGTCAAATCTCCTGGCACACTACAATCGTTTCTGATTCCACCTACTATTTGGAGGGATATATCTATGGATTTTATTGTAGGATTACCTAAATGAGGAAATAAATTAGTCATCGTGGTGGTAGTTGATCATATGTCCAAGTATTCTCATTTATGTGCTCTTCAACACCCATTTACAGCATCCACTGTGGCTCAACTTTTCATGGATCATGTCTTCAAGCTTCATGGCATGTCGCATTCTATTGTTTCTGATTGCGACCCAACTTTCACCAGTAATTTTTGGCAAGAATTGTTCAAGGTACAAGGCACCCAATTGCATCTCA
>JZKD02S0426156.1:0-17847 GCA_000966675.3 Picea glauca
ACTTCCCACACCTTGCAATGCTTTCAACTCTCTAGAATTAATTTATAAATTTGCAGAAACTTTTATGATATTCAAGAGAGTGGGGTGATATTGAAAATTTCAGATTTTGAACACATAAATTGATCTCATATAATTCATCTGTTTTTTAAATGATCTTTACCATTATCTGAACACTTAGATTCTTGTTACGAAACCATCTCAAGGACAAGAAGGTATAATCGAGTTGTTTTCTTAAAAACAAGGACAGCGTTAAGAGTTTATTAATGATAATCGTTATCCTCTCGAGATTTTGAAAAGAAACCATCAACACTGTTTTGAGCAGGAACTTTCTTCTGTTGATTTGAGTTTAACAATTTATAGCATGGTGCTTTGAAAAGAAGTCAGTTGTTTCTCTTGGATAAAAATTTGATTTTCCTTCCACAAATGAAATGGTGACACAGACATAATTTTTCAGAAACAAACCAAAAACAAACAAAATGAAAAGAACCAAAATGAAAAACAAAAAACAAAATCAAAAATATTTACAAGAGGGTCGATCTGAAATCATCACGTAAAATATCTCTTTAGAGACTAAAAGAAAATAGAAAAATCCTCATTAATATGAATGCAATCCTACTCGTGGCACCTTGGGTCAGGGTTGAATTTACATTTCAGATTTACTTCTCTTTATTTTTCATTTAAAAAATTTCATGATGATACTGCATTTTTGAAAAGTTGAGAGAAAGGGTCAAAGTGGACTTCCCTGACAACAGTCATATTATGGTTCTCTTGGTGCACCCACTTGTGTTCATGACTGCATTATTACAAAGAGAAACAGTGAGAAATAAAGCTAAGAGAAAACATACTCCTAAACCTACTCTAACTACTAAACAAATCAAAACACTATGTAAAGTCATGCTTCCAATGTAGCCATCGAAGTAACTCCAATCCTGCAATGGAAACAAAATAAAAAATTACTAGCAAGAATGGTAGTATATTTGAAAAATGACAAAAATATATCATACTTACCTTTATCATCATCATTTAAAAACAAGGCAAGCATGATCTTACCATTCCCTTGAACATTCTTTTTGTATGAATCCTCTAGCCATTCTGCAATTTTGTCATTATATGGGTTACAAAAATATGAAAAAATGAGATTGTGAAGTTTGTGAGAGTTATGGGGACCTAACATAACCCTTGGCCTAGACCGAAGTGCCCCATCCTCCTGACAATTTTCCTTTCGTTCCATATTTTCTCCATCTGAAGGATATAAAATGAGTGTGTTAAAGTTGCCTCCTTGATTTCTAAATAAAGTGAAGATAATCTTACCATTCCCTAGAAACTTTTCGAGATATGAATACTCCAACCAATCTGCAATCCTATCATAATACATGCAATTACTAACATGGGATTGTTTGAAAGAATTCACATGCGACAAATATTCCTGATGAGAATAAAGTATTATACTATCAAGAAAAGAATCTTGTAAAAAGGTCGGATCAAGATGGCGAGAACTTATCATGATTCTTGATCGGAAAATAAGTGTTTCGTTCTCTTGAAACTTTCCATTGAGCTTAGATATTTCAAGGTTAACTATTTGAGGTGAACTAAATGGAACAACCAACATTTTTGAATAATCATCATTGGTAGTAATATTTGGCCGATTATACTTTTCAACCTCAAATAATTGATCATGGAAAAATTTAGATCCTTCTCGAAACACAAATTGAGATGAATCAATGGAAGATGCAATTTGAGACTCTTTCAAATCATTTCTTGATTTACCCACGGATAATTGATGAGAATAAGAATTAATATGTTCATGGGTAGAATTATTTTCCTCTTTATCTTCTATTCGGTAATCTCTTTGTACTTGATTATATAATGTTGAATTCTCTTCAAGGCAATATGAAACACGCAATTGCACAACATTAGGATCGAAAATATCAGGGTACAAGGAATAATATGTAGAAGAATTGAAGAGACAAAATGCATCTCTTAAAATGATAGGTATATGCGTTTCGAAATATGGTTTTGTTCCCTCTCCTTGTATAAAACGATCAACCTCTGTTGTATTCTCTTTTAAAAAATACGAGACAGTTGCTAAGAGACAATTTGGTTCATTGTGTAAGGGAAAATTTGAGAGCAAATCACTAGAGATAGAAGATTGATTAATAGTCTTCCTAATGATTTTGTCTCCCATTCATTGATCATGGATATTATTGTCCACATGATTATCAACTTCACATTTGACCTCTTTTACTTTGGAAACAATTATAAAATCTACGAGAGTGTGACAATTGTCATCTTTTAAAGTCAAGGTTCCTTCTTCGACGGGAGCAGACATAGTTGACAAAGAATAATTAGAGGTGACAATTAAATTTTGTAAAAGATGATGTTGCTCATGATTTGCCAAAATGAAAGAAGTTGACAAAAATTGTGGTGCTTCAAAATCTTCAAGATCAACATCAAAATTTGAACCATCTTGAGATTGAGTGTTAGTGCTCAATTCAAATTGGTTAACCATTAATTGATCTTGCTTGTCTGAGAGAGAAACGAGATATTCAAACCACTCATTAATAAGTGACATTTCTTTCAGAGGGAATCTAGTACAAACATGAATGAACCTAATTGCAAAATCATTTAATGATTCACCTTTTTCTTTCCTTAAGAAACTTAATTCATCATAATCATAGTTGTTAAAATCTGATAAAAACTCAATTACAAACTCAGACAAAGAATGAATAGAATTAGCCGGAAAAGATTCAAACCAATATTTAACCCGACCTCGGAAGGTGAGAGCGAACAATCTGCATGTAACATTAGGGTCAATGATATTATATCTTAAACATTTATAAAAAAAATTAGAAATATGGTCTATTGTAGATGTGTTCCCTTCACCATCAAAGGTGAGTTTTGGAAAGAGATTAGTTGTCTTGTTCGGAATAATTGGTAGTGAGAAATGGAAAGCATGTTCCAACACAGTGATTTGGGTAGGAGCCATGAAAAATTAAGAATTTGAAGAAATTGACTCCAAATTGTTAGCTTGTCATCTAACCTGCCTTGTAGTGCATTATAAGATGACACAGAAGAAGGATTTATAAATATTGAATTATAAAAGGCTGAGGGGTGAAACATTTGATCATTAAATCGACCTCGGCCCTCCTTCCAGCACCATTTGTTGATGGACAAATTTGACATGCCATCAACTGGAAGAATAGATCCGATCTAGGGTTGTCTACATAACCCAAGTCGTTTGGTGTAACCTATTCTGACGGGTTTAATGGCTCCATTATAAAGAAAGGAAATAAACTAACTAATGTTAAAACTATAATATATATATACTCTAATCTAATTATTTACAAATATGTTAAACATAAAAGAAAATGTGAACATATCACTTATAAACAGAATTTACAAGGTGCGAGTTTTAATGAAAGCTTTGCAAAAATTAATGTTTAGGTAAATGTTTTCAGAAGCAGATAAAGAAAGCAGATTTTTGTATTTTATGTTTTCTAATCATAAATCTAAGAATTATAACTAAAACATGATTAGAAATAGGATAAAATGATGGTCAAAAGCCAATCAAAGACTATCCTATTTCACTATAAAATAAAATGACAAAAATTAGAAGCCGGTGAAGCTAACATGTTATTAGTTTGTTAATGTGTTTGTGCCTCTGTACGATTGAAAGCATCCAGTTGCCCCGCCTTTGAAAGAAATCTGCAATAGGCTTATACTAAAGTTTTTCTGAATAAATTCAATATGTGTATCGACAACTAGGATTTAAGAACAGAATAGTGGACACATATGATCCAATGATCTTATAATTACGAACGATTACAGTCAGAGAAATCTTAATGTAAAGCATTCATTTTTATCTATCAATTAAACATCAAAGTAAAATCATGATATTAAAATTGATATGATGATCACAGTCATAACATATGGAACAACAAATCATGAACAACATTTAAAACATGAATACAATGGAACATAATGTCATTGAGACTAAAGCTATACAACACATTAATATTCCAAAATAAGAGAAACAAAACATAAATGAGACATTATTCACATTGGTCTAAAGCCGAATTGCTATAAGTTGTTTCATTAAGTTCTGAAAATCATTTGTCCATCATTTGTTCCAGGCCAAGATATCTTTCACTTACAAAATGAAGAATATTTAAAGTGTTTTGAAATCACATCCTCCTATCTCATAGGATAGGATAGGATTTCATAAAATCAAAATATTACAAAAATAGTAGGCTAACAACCAACCATAACAGAGTTGATTATACTCAAAACTTAATCAAAATTTTTGCAAAACAAAAAGAAAAGGAACTACTAATCATCCAAGTGCATAATCGAATATATTTCCTCTAGAAGATCAACAACATGATCTACTATTTCCTGAAAAACAAAACAAAAATTCGTTAGAAAATTACTCATAACCAAATTCTAATTTTTTATTTAAAAGAGACTTGATCTTTAGAAAAAGATAAGCTACAGGTTTCTGTAGCTAGTCTAAAATAGTAAAAATCAACCATAAAAATCTATTTATTTTATTTTTCCAAACAAAATCCAATCCAAAAATAAACAACTATTAACTATTTTAGTAATTTGACAAATTCGAATTTATGATGGTGGAATTTGTTTAGTTTTCTAATGATCATGTTATTAGGCTGCTGAGTTTTATTGTTTATAAAGATCGAATCTACGTTACTCTGTTTCTCATTTTTTTTTTAATTTCTTGTCGTGATGTTTGTTAATATGACCATGATCATGCTCAGAAACAAGAGTAGGAGAGAACCTTCCTTTCCGCACATCCATTACCTGTTCCAACATTATTCTGGATGAAAAAAATGCACCGTGGTTTCTTAACCATGGGGGTTTGCAAAGGAACGAAGTTTGGTTCAGCGAAGAGATAGTAATCGTGTGGATTAACACACAAGTCTTTGATAGCAGGGTTTAGCTTCTGTTTATGATAGAATTCATTCGTTTGCTACATATCTTCACACCCACAAAGAGGAAAGGGGAAAAAGAAAACTCAGGTGAAACAAATTTTCTGAGAAAATGTTGTCCAGAAAACGAAACATACTTCTGAAATGAATTCGTTTCTGAAGAATCTACCCTTTTTGAAGGTAAATGGCCCCATTTACGAAATGGGTTTTAAAGGGTTTGGACTAATTCGTAACCGTGTGCTCATAATTGCTCCCGCAAAAACATGTCTTTGGCATGCAATTATGGGTTTTCTTAAAAAAGAAACTCATAGCCATTTGGTTGGATTCGCCTCACAGGTGCCATGACAAATGTAACCAGAATGTAACAGGGATGACTCAAAACAATTTTAGGTTTGAACGGTAGGAGCGATAGGAACAAACCTGAATGGATAGTGAAGAAATGGCCATAACAAAGCCTGTATGTTATCATAGCACAGAGTGGGGGTAATCAACGAGGGTTTGATCGTAATGCTTTGTCATTCTTGGTAATGAGAGTCAGACATACAAAGTCGAATCCCTATGCCATGAATGGCTTGTTAATGCATTGTGCCAGCAGGGTGAGATAAGGACAGGAGTACAACAGGTGTACATTAATTTGAAAACCTATTTATATGACCATAAATTCGTGACAGAAACATTACACAAACATCAAAGCTCTGCTCAAATCGAAACTATCACACCATTGAAATAATGATTGCATCCATCACAAACAAAATGTGTCTAAGCACCATTTTATAAGATTTACATTTTAATTTCAAGTGAATGGTTTGTTGAACGATAAACCTAAGGCAAAAATCATGAAAACGACAAGCCAAATTCTAAGTTTAATTCATGCTTATAGTCATAAATTAAACATAGAAGAATCGAAAATCAAAATAGTAGAAAATAGTGAAATAGGCTTTAACCCAATCAGTCATAATAAACTCGTAAAAGTGTTTATAGATAGGGTAATGGCAGCTACAAAAAATGGAATGCCTCTCGATCATGTTTAAAAAATCAAAAACATGTGTGGCTGCCTACACCATCGCAGAGGAGTCCAATCATAACAACACTTGATATGGAGAAGAAGAGAAATTTGTGATGTTGGAAGAACAAGTTGGTTATAGTTCTCGCACCATGGCCCTCCTCATTGTAGCTATAGTGAACAAGTTTGAACATTTTGGGGAGGTTGGTGACTCTAACTCAAAAGTTGGATTGGATGAGAAATCAGGAGATAGTGAAGACCCAAAAAAGGATTTGAAGAAAAAGCTTGAGAAAGAGAAACCAATTTTCGATGTCATCACTCCTTCACAACCTCTATTTAAAACAGAAGCAAAAGTGGGCATCAAACCCTACCAAGGTGAGAATGATGTTGTTAAGTTGAATCATTGATTGCAACAATTAGAAATGTATTTCAATGTCGTAATATAGATGAAGAGAAAAAGAATTATTTTTCTCATCTAAAAGTAGAGGACCTGGTGGGAAAGCCACGGGGAGACACTCAAGCTTGAGGGGTGATCCATCAATAACTAAGCGAGAGGTGTTTAAAACCCTCACCAACTCCCAGTTCGACCCCATTGGGTATGTAGAGGACCAATGGATCCATTTGTATCACCTTGGGTAGGGTTAAGGGAAGAGTGTGCAAAAGTACACCACCGAGTTCAAAAAAATGGTGATTATGTTGGGTATATCTCCCAAGAACCCAAACATACTCTTCAAGTATCTTGGAGGTCTACACAACTATCTACAAAAGCAGGTGATGATCTTCAAACCTAGGAAAGTTGATGAGGCCTATGTGAAACCATTGTAATATCAATGGTCAGACCAAAGATAAGTGTTGGAAACTACATTCAAAATTGAATCCAAAGAACCGTAAGAAGGATGCCAAGAATAATAACTTTCTAGGTGTGGATTCAATCAACTTGGTAGAGAGCAGTGCAGATGTGGATGTGGATGAGAATATTGTTTGCACCTCAATGGAGAAGGAGGTGAATCTAAGTAGCCTTCATCACAAGCAAGAGGAGGATATTACTAAACTCTTCCACGTTAATATCTAGGTCAAAAAGACCAAGATGGATGCTCTATTCGATTCCAGTTCACAAGCCAACCTAGTAGAAAATGATTTGTTCAACAATCTTGGGTTGGAATTTCATGATCATTCGAGCTCATATCCATTGGGATGGGTGAATAAGGATGTAGAGCTCAAAGTCACTAAACAGTGTAAGATCAATTTTGTTGTAAGTATATATTTTATTGAAGTAGAATTAGATGTAGTAACCCTTGATGTGTCTGTTGTAGTGTTTGGAAGCCCATACATGTATATGAGGGTTGTGATTTTACAAGTATACGAGGGTTGTGATCTTCATGACTAGAGCAAACCAATACCACCTAATCAAGGATGGGAAGTCTTTAATCATCAATGCACGCAAAGGTAGATCAAAGATCTCCCCGACAATGCTAACCAAGCCAAAAACTTGATAAGTTATAGTAGAAAAATTGTATTAATCTGATTGAGAGAGAATCGGCCAGGGGATTACTCGATAAGAGTAAAGGCATCGCTGGAGGGATGTACCAAAGAGTGGAAATGTCAATTAGAGTAGTTGTTGCAAGTGTACAAAGAAGGGTTCTATGATCCTAAAGGGATAGCACCCAAGAGGGAAGTGGAGCACAAGATACAACTGTTCCCTAACTCCCCATTACCAAATATTGGGTTGTATAGATAGCTTATCCTGGAAGCAAATGAAGTGAATAATCAGTTGTAACAAATGTTGGAGAAAGGAGTAATTCAACCAATCACCTCACCTCATGGGTTAGCTATCATCATAATACCCAATAAAGATAGGATTTGGTGAATGTGTGTTGACTACAAAGCTTCGAACAAGATCACACTCAATAACCAGTACCCTCTTTCCCAAGATGGGCGATTCATTAGATTAGTTGTAGCATGCCAAGTACTTCACCGGGTTGGATCTCAAATCAGGATACCTCCAAGTATGAGTTAAAGAAGACGACACTTGGAAGACTACCTTTGAGACAAGGAAATGTCTATATGAATGGATGGTAGTGCCTTTTGGTTTATGTAATGCACCAGGTACATTTATGTGATTGATGAATGATGTGTTGTGTCCCTATCTAGATTTGTTTATAGTAGTGTATTTAGATGACATATTGGTTTTTAGCTTTGTCTGTGAAGAGCACTTCTCACATCCCATACAAGTGTTAGACACTCTGAAAAACCATCAGTTGTTGGCTAACCTTAATAAATGTGAGTTTTCTCAACGATCATTGGTGTATTTGGGGTACATAATTAGTGGAGGGGAACTCGAGATGGATCTTGTGAAAATGGAGGAAATCCTCAAGTAGACAGTTCTTACTAATGTCACAAAAGTGAGGATCTTTGTTGGGGAAACAAAATACCTATGGAAGTTCATAGCATCATTTTTAACAGTAGCTATGTCACTCCATGCCATAATGGCTAATCGTAAGAGTTTATAGTGCAAAAAGAATCAACATTTATATTACAATAAGCTAAAACAAAAGACCAGTCAGACACCCATTCTTGCATTTCCTAACATGCAAAAGCCTTTCAAAGTGGAGACATATGCAAGTGGATATGCTATGGGAGTGATCTTGAAGTGAGGAGGTAAGTTGCTATGATATCATTCTAAGATGTTTCATGGAGGAGTGCTAGACTACCTTACATATGATAAGGAACTCCATGCCTTGGTTCACACCATTAAGGAGTTGAAGCACTATCCAATGGGAAAGAAAATAATTATCCACATTGATCACTAGCCACTGCAATATTTGCAAGCCCAAAGTAAGCTTCAAAAAACTAGACATTATAAATGGATGGGGTTTTTGTAGCACTTTCATCTAGTTATCAAATATAAGAGGGGCGACACTAATAAATTGGCAGACATGCTTTCAAGGCCACCCACATCCAACCTTACATATTTGGGTACTCTTATGCACATGGAGCCTTTTACCCGTGATGCATACAAAGAGGCATACAAATAAGATGAGGGATTTAAAGAGGTGTTTCTGCAACTACAGGGCCAAATTTGTGTAGAAGAAGGTGATGGTTAGACTGAATATCATCTTCATAATGGGTTTCTCTACAAGCTAGAAATATCTATATTTTTAAAGGTGAAAATTTGCATCTTATTAGAGAGGCTCACACCTCAAAGGTTATAGGACATTTTGGTGTTGGGAAGAGAGTTTCCAACTTACAAAGGTATCTATATTGGCCCATAATGAAAGAAGAGGTGGCTCTGTATATTAGAGGATGAATACTTTATTGTACTAGCAAGCCCAGTAAAAGAAAGCAAGGTTTATAAAATCCCTTACTCGTACCCACCTGAACTTGGGAAAACATTTCCATGGATTTTGTAGGTGCTTTGCTAACAATGAGGAAGGGGCATGACTATCTGTTTGTGGTAGTTGACAGGTTTAGCAAGATATGCATTATTGTTCCTTGTAACAATGCCATCAAAGGATAAGAAGCAACAAGCATGTTCCTTGAACTAGTATGGGTGCACTTTACAATACCAAGGAGAATCATCTCGGATGGGATACTAGATTTCTCAATGCCTTATGGACTACACTTTGGGAAAAGATGAAAACCAAGTTAAAGAGATCCACAACTTTCCATCCATAGAAAAATGGGAAATAAGAAGTAGTCAATGGGACATTGGTTTAACTTTTGAGGGGTTATAATCAAAAGCATCCAAAGAAATGAATGAAAAATATGATCTATATTCAACACGCTTATAATAGAATGGTCAACAATTCTACCGGTAAGTCCCCTTTTGAAGCTTTCTTTGGGTATTTTCCATCTTTGCCATTGGATGTTGTATATTCATAACAAGGAGTAGCAAGTGAAGACGTCATGGGAGAAGCATTGAAAGTGGATAATTTTGTTGAAAAGATTAAGCAGATCCATTTGCAAGTACATGAAACATTGAAGAATTCATAGGAAAAGTACAAGGCCCAACATTATCACCATAGAACTAAGGAAACATTCAAGGTGGGAGATAGAGTTTGGATGCATATGAACAAACAAAGGCTACATGACACTAGTAAGGAGATCAAGGCTCCATGGTATGGTCCTTTTTAAGTATTGGAGAAGGTGGATGATAATGCTTACAGACTCAATCTACTCCATATATGTACATTTACTTAGTAGTGAATGTGGAAAATCTGAAACTCTACGAGCCTTCCATGTTGGATAAAGAAACTGAGGAGCAAGACCTACCCACCATAGAGGACTTAGAACCAAAATCTTGGACAAAGTTGGTAGAGGATACAATATTGTAGAAGAATTCCATAACTACCAAACAAGGGCAACATGACCTCTGGCAAAGAGGGTTGAAAGGACAACTTCCAAGTAAGGCAAAATGGTACTCTAAGGAGAACGTAGAGCAAAAATTTCATCACCTCATTTTGTAAAACCTTTTGGGGACTGAAATCTTCCCTAAATGGGAAGGAATGTTCCAAAATGGATAATTACATAATTTTTCATCTATCTTGGTACTATCTGGGTGGGAAAATTGGAGAAATTTGTTTGCAGGGCCCATTTTAGTGACGGGTCCTAACTTGGAGATTTGGGCCTTGAACCTTCTAGGGCCAGTTTGGGGCATCAAATGACACTTTTTCAGGTCAAAACTTTGTAAGCATATCTCCCAACCCATTGATGTTATTCTACAGACACAAACCCTTCCAATGGTCCAAAAATCACCTCAGTTGAAGTTCGTATGTGGAAGTTATGCCTCCCGTAATTTGACCTACCCTGTTGACCACCATAGTGATGAGTGGATGCCATGTCAACCCCCATTACTCACACATGTAAAGGTAGTCATGTGTGGAATTTCAAAAATATTCTATAAGGTCCAAAACCCTAACATTAATTGAGTGTTGAGGCATGCAAAAACTCTAACCCTAACCCTATAAGTTTATCGAGCAATGTTAAATATTGGGTTGCTAAGAAGAGAGTGGGTTCCATTCTTTTAGTATTGTACTTGTTCCATAGTTGAGTAGAGTATCTAAGGGTGGGATTTGAGAGCACAACAAAGAAGGTAGAAGATTATGTAGCATCCATATAGACCATAATGTCATAGGCAACTCCATAATGAGTGCCCTTTTTTGTACTTGCATTTCATAATTGAAGAAAAGAGAGCAAAGCATAACCCTCACCTTCTAGCGGGGTTTTCTCTTGTATTGAGCTTCCCAGGTCACATATCATGTTCATTTGTGTGGATGGTGTGTTCATTTGCTTGTTCTTTAATTTTTGGATTTTAGTTATTTCATAAATTTGGGCATTAGACTAGTAATAATAAATCCGAGATTTAAGGAAATAAATTGCATAACAAAATATTTAAAAATATTGTAAGATATGTTGTGAGGAATTGTTGTAGTGGAATATCCATGGTAGTTTATAGATCATGTTGTTATAAAAGTAGTTTTCTTTGGGGTTTTTGTGGGATTTTGTAGGATCCAAGAATTGGCTCAAGAGGGAAGTCACAAAACCCTAGTTGTGGTGAATGAACCCATTCACAACAACCCTCGAGATGCAGTAGAAGAGAGAATTACGAGGCTGGAAGAAAAATTCGTAAATATCTCTTGTAACATGGACCTCTTCATGTCAACTCTAGCAAACAAGTTTGGACCTTTTGGGGAGGTTGGTGGCTCTAAGTTGAAAGTTAGATCGGATGAGAAATCGAGAGATAGTGAAGACCCATAAAAGGAGTCGAAGAAAGAGCTCAATAGAGAGAAACCACATTCAAATGACATCACCCCATCACAACCTATATTTAAAATGGAAGCAAAGGTGAACATCAAAACCTACCAAGGTTAGATTAGTGCCGTTAAGTTGAACCATTGGTTGCAACAATCAAAAGTGTATCTTAGTGTCCATAATATAGATGAAGAACAAAAGATTGCATTTGTCCAATTGAAACTAGAGTTCCATGCACTAACTTCGTGGGAAATCCATATGGAGGGACTTAGGCTAGATGGTTATCCACCAGTAACTAAGTGTGAGGTGTTTAAAACCCCCATCAAGTCCCAGTTGTACCCTATTAGGTATGTAGAGGACTACTGGATCCATTGGCACCACTTCAAGTAGAGGCAAGGGCAGAGTGTGCAAGAGTACACCGTCGAGTTCAGGAAAATGGTGATTATGTTGGGTGTATATCCCGGGAAGCGATACGTATTCCTCAAGTATCTAGGGGGTCTACATAGCCATCTACTAAATCAAGTGATGATTGTCAAACCTAGGACTGTTGATGAGGCCTTTGTGCAAGCATAGTACTTAGAGAACATATTTTATAAGAAAGGAAAACCAAGTGGTTCTAAATAGAAATACCACCAAGATGCGTCCAAGGAGGGAAAGAACAAATGAAAGGAAAAGACAAGAAAATGACAACCATTGCCCATCAATGCGAGGATACAAACAGACACTACTACTATTGTAATATTGATGGTCACATTGAAGATAAGTGTTGGAAGCTACATCTAGAGTTGAATCCAAAGAACCATAAGAAGGATTCCAATAAGAAGAACTTGATAGGCATGGCTTCACGCAGCTTACTACAGAGAAATTCAGATGTGGATGAGAATATTGTCTGCACCCCAGTGCAGAGGGAAGTGAATCCACATAGCCTTCATCACAAGGAAGAGGTAAAAATCACTAAACTCTCCCACAATAAGATCCACGTCAAAAAATCCAAAGTGGATGATCTATTCCATTCAAGTTCACATGCCAACCTCATAGCAGATGATCTGGTCAACAAGCTTAGATTGGAAGTCCATAATCATATAAGCCCTTATCCAATGGGATGGGTGAATGAGGGTGCAAATTTCAAAGTCTCTAAACAATGTGAGATCAAATTTGTTATAAGTGCATATTTTATTGATGAAGTTGAATTAGATGTAGTATCTCTTGATGTGTGTGGTGTAGTTCTTGGAAGCACCTATATGTATATGAGTGTTTTGATCTTCGTGAGGAGAGAAAATGGGTACTGCCTGATCAAGGATGGGAAGTCTTTCATTATTAATGCATAAAAAGGTAAGTTGAAGATTTCCATGTAAGTGATAACCAAGCGAAAAAAGTTGATCAATTCTAGTAGAAAAAATGTATTTATTTTCTTAAAAGAGAATCAACCAGGGGATGAATCGGTAAGAGTTAAGGCATCCTTGGAGGGATGTACCAAAGACCAAAAATTTAGGTTGGAGGAGTTGTTGTAGTTTCATAGAGAAGTGTTCTAGGATCCTAAAGGGATACCACCCAAGAGGGAAGTGGAGCATGAGATATTGTTGTTTCCTAACTCTCCATTACCAAATATTGG
Organism: Picea glauca; assembly: GCA_000966675.3. Classification (NCBI taxonomy): domain Eukaryota; kingdom Viridiplantae; phylum Streptophyta; class Pinopsida; order Pinales; family Pinaceae; genus Picea; species Picea glauca. Next base: position 13,313 of record JZKD02S0426156.1, read on the forward strand.
GTTGTATAGATAGTTTATCCTAAAAGTATATGAACTGAAGAAACATTTTCAATTGTTGTTAGATCAAGGAGTGATTCGACCATTGCACCCCACCTTATGGGTCATCTACCATCCCAATACCCTGTTAAGAACACAAGGGGTTCTTAATGAACAACTTCACTTTGAATCCACAATAAAATATATAATAATAATTGATTGTAAAAATATGATGATATTACAAGGATAGGGCATGCCTATATATATATATGCCCTTTATGTTTTTTATGAAGAGTCATGAATTTTTAGTCATGACATTTTATTACATTAATGCTTAATTTACTTAATTTACTTATTTTAATGTATTTATATTATTTATTTATTGTAACATTGCCCTTCCCTTAAATTTTTCTTTGTCCTCAAAGCGATGGTAAGGAAGTATGCAACTGGTGAAAGTGCTCTGACTCCCATGTTGCATCTTTTTTTGGTAGATTTTTCCATTTAATCAGGTATTCCTTGATTACTCGAGAATGTAATCTCTTTTCCCGGGTGGCGATAATGGCTTCAGGCTCTAAAATGATTCTTCCTTCCTCATCCAATATATGAAGTATAGTTTGCACCTTATTTTGTTGCCCCAAGACTCTCTTTAGACATGATACATGAAAAACGTCGTGGATACAACTTTTATCTGGTAAATCCAACTGATAAGCTATGTGACTAATTTTTCTATTTATTTGATATGGTCCATAAAATTTTGGTGCCAATTTATTCTTCCCGTGTTGTTTAAGGGATACATGTTTGTAAGGTTGAATCTCACGAATACCCAGTCTCCTACTTCAAACTCTCTTTCTGTTCGATTTTGGTCAGCTTGATGCTTCATTCGATTCGTTGCAACTGTTAAGTTTTCTTTGAGTAACTGAAGGATTTTCTGACTTTCGTCTAAATGGTCTTTTACTGACGTAACGTTTATGTGACTAGTGGCCAACTCCTTCCATGATGGACGTTCGTAACCATAAAGAGCTTGGAATGGTGTCATTTTAGCTGATGTGTTATAAGTGGAACTATACCACCACTCAACAAGGTGCAACCATTGAAACCATTCATTTTGTTTGTCAAAGATAAAACAACGAAGATAGGTTTCTAAACATTTATTGACAACTTATGTCTGACCATTTGTTTGAGGGTGGTAAGCTGAGCTCATATTGAGAGAGGTTTCGATCTGTTTGCAAAATTCACTCCAAAAATTCCCTTTAAATTTGGCATCTCTATCGCTGACGATAACCTTAGGGAACCCATGTAGTTTGTAAATATTCTTACAGAATATTTCAATTTTTTGTTTTGTTGAATCTGTTTTCCTTACTCCAATAAAGTGTGCATAGTTGGTTAGTTTGTCTAGTACTACTAATGTTTTATCTTTTCCGTCTGATATGGGTAGTCCTTCAATGAAATCCATTGAAATTTCTTCCCATTTTTTATTGGGAATGTGTAACGGGTGGAGTAACCCAGGGGTCAACACATTTTCATTTTTGTTCCTTTGACAAAGATCACATTCTGCTACATATTTTCGAGTATCTGCACTCATCCCTTTCCAAAAAAATGATCTTCGTGCATTATAGTAGATTCTCAAAGTAGAAACTTGGCAATCATGAGATTCTTGAAGAAACTTGGCTTTAAATCTTGAGTTGGTATTTAAGTAGATTCTCCCTGTATACCATAAGATGTCGTTCTTCCATTCGAACTTACGGTATTGATTTAAATTGTTGATTATAGAGCAAGTCTCCAGTTTTTTCGCATACTCAATTCGAATTTCCTCCAACCATTCTGGAATGGCTATTGATATTGAAAAAACTTGTGTTTCTTCATATTTTTGTGATAGGGCATCAGCCGCAATGTTGTCTTTTCCTCTTTTATGTAGAATTTCCATATCAAAAGTGGCAATTTTCTCTATCCACTTTTGTTGTTTGGTTGACAATGTTTTTTGTTGTAACAAGTACCAGAGACTATTATGCTCTGTGTGTATCGAGAACTTACTTCCCAATAGATATTGGCACCATTTTGTTAATGCATGCATGATGGCAAGCATTTCCTTGTTGTAAGTGGACTGTAAGCACTTTGTTTTATTTAATTTCCTGCTCTCAAAAGCTATTGGGTGCTCATCTTGCATCAATATTGCTCCAATTCCAAAACCCGACACATCACACTCGATGATGTAAGGTTTGGAGAAGTCATGTGTTGCTAATATCAGGGTCGTGGACATAATGTTTTTTAAGTTTCCAAAACATTTTTGTGCTTCCAAATTCCATTAGAAGGAGTTTTTCTTAAGGAGATTTGTTAGGGGGGCATTTAAATAAGCATAATTCTTGACGAATCTTCGATAATATCATGCCAATCCTAGAAATCCTCTTAACTTGGATATGTTTTTTGGTTTAGGCCATTATGTGATTGCCCTGATTTTATTTGGTTCTACCTTGACTCCTTTTTTGGATATGATGTGACCAAGGTACTCTACTTCCTCCTTGCCAAATGTACATTTTGACATTTTGGCATAGAATTGATTTTCCTCCAGAAGAGATAACACTAGTCCCAAATGATTCATATGCTCCTCCCATGTTTTATTGTACACTAAGATATCATCGAAGAAAACTAAGACATGTTTTCGTAAGTATGGGTGAAATAATTCATTCATTGTCGCTTGGAAGGTGGCAGGGGCATTAGTTAGCCCAAAAGGTATCACCTTGAATTTGCAGTGTCCTTCATGTGTCTGGAAGGCAGTCTTGGCTACATCTTCTAGTCTGACTCTAATTTGATAGTACCAAGAACTTAAATCAGGTTTTGAAAAATATCTTGGTCCATGAAGTTCATCCAACATTTCATCAATAAATGGGATGGGAAATTTGCTTTTAATTGTTATTTTGTTTATCCCTCGATAATCTATGCATAATCTAAAAGATCCATCTTTCTTTCGAACTAGCACTACTGGAGCTACATATGGACTTCTGCTTTTCATGATGACACCACATTTTAATAGGTCTTGGAATAATCTTTCTATCTTTGTTTTGTGGTGATGAGGATATATGTATGGTCTAACCTTGACTCGGCTTGATCTTGGTTTAACTTCAATTATAGGTTCAATTCTTCTTTGAAGCAGTAACTCCATGGGAAGGTATTGAAATACCTTCTTGTGTTTTTGAATTAGATCTTGGACGTCTGATGTTTTGAATTCATCATGTTCTTATTATTGTATTTCTATGTTGTGGCATTGGATGAAGTATGCAGTTGCTCCTTTTCGGATATTTTTTTTCCAGTTGTTGTGACGACGCAACCTGTGTTTTTGGAGGTTGAAAACCATATAATTTATAACTTTTCCCTTGCCACTTGAATTGGATGAAATGTTCTTGGTGATTGACTAAGTATGTTCCCAAGGTTTGTAACCATTGGACTCCTAAAACCACATCTACTCCTCCTAGAGGAATGGTGTAGAGTTCTGATTCCAAATTAAAATCTTGGATTTGGAGTTTCACCTTATGGCATTTTCCAACATTTCCAATTTGTTTTGTCGTCTGCAACCATTACTTTCATGTCTAGGACTCGATATACAAATAATTTGAGTTTCCTTGAAATCTTGATATTCAGGAAATTGTGGGTACGTCCAATGTCGATTAGTACGGTGACATTATCATTTTTGACATGTCCTTTTAATTTAAGAGTTTGTGGTTGGGTAATGTCTGTGATGGTTGCAAGTGATATTCTTGGTGTGTTGTCTTCTATGAGATCTGAAGTGTCATTTTGGAAATTTTCCATTTCTTCATTTATTGATTTTGTTGAGTCTGATTCATCGTCTTTTTCTGCTTCACAAGTGTACAATTTTTTTGAGTTATCTTCAATTTCACACCTATGTATGGGGTCCCATTTCTCTCCACATCATTTACATTTTCCTTCTTTTATCCTTTGGGACTCTAAAATTCTTCTTCTATCTTCACGTAGATTGGGTGGTATGTATTTGTCATTTCCTGTGGTCTGAGGGACACTCCTTCTTGATTAAACCTTGTTGAATCTTGATTGGCCTTCTAGTTTTTCTTCTGCGGATGTTTCCTTGTGTATTGCTATTTCTCTCGTAGTGACCTCATGTAATCTTAATTCTTCTTGGATATGTGGTTTGATTCCACCTATGTAAGACTGGATTAATTGATCATCATATAGTCCAAATACTTGGGTGGCGAGAGCTTCCCATTGATGCGTAAATTCATCCATGCTGCCTTTTTGTTGTAATTTGGTGAGTTTTGAAAAAAAATATTTTTTCGAGATGCCCTGGAATCCTTAAAAAAATCATTTTTGAAAGAAATTCTATTATATGACTGAATTCTTTCTTTCCACCATAGATACTAATTGTATGCAGTGCCTTCGAGGTACATGGATGTGTATTTGACCTTTTCTTCATCGATTATAATATTATATATATGGAAATATTCTTCAGTTTTGTTAAACCAAGCCACGCATTGGTTATCACCTCCATTGTATTTTGATAGTTCAATTTTGGCTTTGGGAGGATAAATTATTAA
>JZKD02S0426167.1:0-17847 GCA_000966675.3 Picea glauca
TGAAGAACATCCATTGTCTATGTACCATTCATCTTCTTCTTTACATTCTTCAGCGGTCAATGCTATTCGACAATCTTCATTGTTTGTAATCTCTTTCCTTCTCCATACTGTGGTTAGCATAGGGACATCTTCATTCATATATCTTCAATCTTGTGCTTTGTGACCAAGATAATTACATTTGTAGCATACAATGATTTTTACCATCAATGGGGAAAATGATTTATAACTTCTGTTGACAAATCCACGATTATTTCCATATCTTCTATTTACACCATTCATGTTTCTTGTGTATGTGTTTTTTTCATTGATTCTGCAATTAATTGCCTTCTGTCCAAAATTTTTGCAAGTATAACAATGACCAAGAAATAAATTTTGATACCTTGGAGTAAGTGGGATTCTTTGTGATGTAGTCCATTTGGGTTCACGCTCTACTCTTTTGTAGTTTCCTTCATACTGATTAAAGATTCTTTGATTCCTGAAGGTAGGATGTATTCTTGGATATTCATCTCTTTTGTAATCATTCCTTCTTTCTGGAATCTTGGTCCACTTCTCATCAAATGTCTGTGTAGATCTTTCTTCAACCTTCTTGTTGGTATTTTCATCTTCTTTGTATGAAGTTTCACCCATGCATCCAAGATGTGTTAATTCTTTTGGCACTTGAGAGTTTCTTAAGCTCTTTCTCAATGAGACAACTTCTTGTTCAAGTTTCTCACAATCTTCTTCTTTCTTCATCATTTGGTCATTCCTTACTTCTCATATTATTCTTTCTTCTTCGAATAGAGTTTTCAAGCAAATGGTTTCTTCTCTTAGTTTCTCAAAGTCTTATAATTGTTTCTTCAAGCTTACAACTGTCTTTTCACAACTACCCAATTCACTTCTTAGTTTTATTTGTGTGTCTTTAAGATTGCTATTTTCAATCTCAACATGCTTCAATTTTTTAAGATTCTCGTCTTCTTGTTGAATAATTTTTGCTTCATGATTTTCTTCTTCTTCATTGGAATTTTCTTCTTTAGTGTCATTTCTTTCAATCCTTGGATGAGGACATTCAAATTCAACATGATCTACTCCTTCACAATTAAAGAAAAAGAATTGACCTCTATTTTCTTCTTTGAAATCTGAGATGTTGTAATTTGCTTCAACTTATTCTTCTTCTTCTTATACTTATTCCCTTGCATAAAGGTCTTGTATATTGTCCCAAAGCTCTTTTGATGATGCACATGATCCCACCTTGGATTTCACTAAATGTGTCAATCCATCCAGGATGGTATCTATTTCTAATTTGTTGTTCCTTTTTTCTTCCTTCTGAGCTCCAGTCATTGGTTTCTTCAAAGCATTGTATCCTGAAGAAACTTAGAACCAAACATCTTCCCCAAGAGATTTCAAGTAAGTTTCCATTTTATTCCTCCAGTGTTCAAGATTGCTTCCATCAAATGGTGGAATCCCATTTGTAATTTTTTCTTCCATTTCTTCTTAGGATCTTCCTTCCAGTGGTTAAACCATACTAAAGGTAACCCGCTCTGATACCAATTGTTGATACTTAGAACACATCACCAAAAGAATTCATCCTCCCTTGAAATCCGACCTTCTTTACTTCTGATTTCCTTTGAAATTCGACTTGTGTATCAAATGAATGTATAATGATATTTATTTATACCATTTATGTAACTTCATTTTAACATTAGGGTCGACCAGACACTTTCTTATTTTGTAATACTTTTCTTTAATTATATTTAGGGTCTACATGTACTTCCTTCTTCAATTCACTTTGTCATATTCAAAAATTCATTTCTCCTCAACCATGAGGATCCACGTGACGTGCCACATACCACTGAAAACAACATGATGTATACTATCCATCCATGGGTGTTGTATATGCATGTGAATTCTGCTTCATGTCCAAATACCTTCATCAATATTGCGGTCCAAAACCCATGACTAGGGTTGACATCAATGACAACAACCAATCTTCCAATAGTAAAAACTGAGAAATGAATTATGGCCTAATCGCAGATCGCAAGGAGTTACTAACAATACCACACAAGTTGATTGAAGTAGACTCTCAAACTTGTCTAAAAAAAATATTAACAAAAAATAGAGGAAAAATTTTGATGAAAAAGAAAGCTATGTTGTAATCAAACCTAAGTGACATATTTCGATGACAGAGACCAAGACTAGATCAAGAAAATCCCTGAGAGGTGTGAATCATGACAAGAAAGAGGATGACTGCCTCTTCTACAAGACAATTTTCTCAATTAGGTACACTACTCAAAATTCAACAACCAACATATGTATGCGGGTTGTGTAAGGTCAGAGCACATATGCACACGTGCAAGACCACTACAGGCCACGTGCACCTCTGCAACTCCTCAAGAAATTGAAAAACAGGCAATCAATCACTGGAAGGTAATACTGGTATTGAGAACCAAAATCCCTTGAAGACACAAAAACTTACTTTGATAGAAAAAGATGAAAGGAAACTTGATAAAACAAAGCTAATATGAGGTTATACCTAGGCTACAAACTACAACAACAAAGACCAGAACTAGATCTAGAAAACCCCTGAGAAGGATCACTTCTGAAAGGGAAGAGGATGACTAACTCTTTTAAATTTTGTTTTCTAAACTCAAGCACGCTACTGACGCTTCAGTAGCCAACATATATACACGGGATGTCTAAAGGTAGGGCTTGTATATACATGACCATGCCTTGTATAGGCTGTGTATACCTTTGTGACTTCCCAGAAAAGAAAAAAATAATCAAGCAAAGAAAGCAGGGAGTACTGGCATGGAAGACCAGAATCCCTACTAGCTAAGACTCTTGCAGAAACTCAGAAAAAAGGTAATAAAACCAATTTAAAACATCCAAAAAGTATCCCCAAAAACCCTAGAGATCTCCCAAAAAGTAACTCTGGTCGAGATGACAGCTGGAGAGAAAGCATTGTTTGTGGGAGATCTCTAGAGACCATACACAGGTTGTAATGGGTTAGCCAACCTATACACGTGGGAAGCAATGGTGCAGGGAACGTATGCCTTCAAAAGGATGTTTTTTAGAACATTTTTTCAGTAGTGGCTTGGAAAAAATGGAAAACGAGATGGCCTGATGCCAGGTATGCATGTCTAGTGAAAATTAGAGTTATAAAAGTCTCAAAATAATTCTTAATAACCAAAAAGAAAGAGTCCTTACAACAACCATCGACCCTTAATTAATTGGCCAATGTCCTTATTTATAATATAAATTTTTAACCGATACTAATGGATAATTGCAGTTTAAACAAAACAAAAATCACCACATGGATTTATCCTCTAACAGCTTCTTTAACAGTCTTCTAGAGATACTTCTTGGAAAGAATGATTGCTTTCATATTCAGCCTAGATGACAAACAATTTTTCACAAGTTTGGGCCCATGGAAATCTATGTTGTTCCATCGGGGTCGGGTATATTCCACTGATGTCTACCGCATGCACCTAGTACTTTACTAAGCTAAATTTCAGCTATGGTAGCATGGTTCAGGCTTTGATCGGATGTTCTATGAATTGTCGCACTTGCCCTAGATTTGCATCGACTATTTTTTATAACTCTTCAGTCCATATCTCATATTGTTCAACATGTAGCTTGACCACGTCGCTCAGATCAGTGAAATTATCGGGGGTGCTGAACTCGGGGAGCCTGACATACTTCATTATTTTGTTAATTTTATCCCAGTGCTTATTACACTTGGTCCATTGTTCTTGGATCTCTCGATGTGGGTCCTGAGACATCTTGGCCCAGTACTCGGCTGATTGCTTCATGCGATTCATGCTACTTTTTCCTATCACCTGAATACCATGTTTTTCTTTATTTCGACCTTGTTGGACTGCCTCACTGTACTCGAGTCATTCTACCGCTTGTTGTGCCCTTTCATACCATTTCTCCATCTCCTTGCAAGTTGTGAGTGCCATGAGAGTGTCCTCCTAGAACTCAACTATTTTTTCAGTCAATAGGTGTCTCTCCTTCCTAAACTCATTGTAAACTCCTATGAACTCACCTTTCAGGTACACAGTGGTATGTGTGGTTCCTTTGTAGTATTAAATAAGATGGAACATATGTTATAGCTCCTTTAGAGCGGTGGATAGTTCCTTTTCATCTCTCTTGGCTCTGTCCAAGGTGGCATCTGAGAGGGATTTTCCTACATCGATCAGTTGATACGTCCGAGCGTCTGTTGTGTTGATCAAGTTCTCCTTTGTAGTAACTAGGATGGAGTGATCCAACGAGATCCTTATTTTCTTCGCAGTCCTTTGAACAATGGCCTTTCTCTTATGATCTTAGGAGATGGCATAGATATATGCTACCTCATCTACTGGCTCTAGTATCTCCTAATCGCCCAATGTTAGTTTGTTTCCGAAACTACCGGTGGTGTATATTTGTTCAATATTGGATACTCAAACTTCCTTGTTGTATCTTGTGGGTCTTACTCCTACTTGTTTCTCATTGGGGATTTGAGTATTAGGTAGAATGGAGATGTTGGGTACAGAATCATTACTTACTTGTTCATCACCCACTAAGTTGTTGATTTCCTTTTGTGGAGATCCTTTCTTTGTATCCTCCGGTTCGGGCTCGTCATTCGGATCAGTTTCGACTTTCGATTCATTGGGTCCTTTTGTGTCGAGGCCACTTTCATCTTCTATTTATTTTTACAAGACCTCCTTGTCTTGAAACTCAGGCTGAGGGGAAGAGGTTTTCTCAAGACCTCCTTCCTCTTGGATGTGCACCGGGGTTTTGTGAGATGGCTCAGGACTCTCATCGTCACTATATATATGTAGAAGTTTTCTTAGGGGGTTAGGTGCTTGGGTTTCCATCGACACCTGACCTATCTCTGGTTGAGTTTTTCTGCCTTCTGAGGAATGGACTGGCGATGTTGAGGATTCATGATTACCTAACCCATTGGTGTTGTCAAGATTCATGGGACTAAGGCCACTTGAAATAGCAGGTCTATTGATAAGGTAGGGATCATCCTGCATCCTCTTCATTAGCAGTTGGTCTTGTTGGTATAAAGTGCACCCATCTCTTATGTAACTTGAACTTCAGAGAAATCCCTGATTTGTACTGGGGATTCCTGATAAACTGTTGTTGCCTTGATTCCCTCTTAGGGATCATCTATTCCTTTGTTGGGTTCAGATACTACCGTTCCTTCCTAAGTCGTGAGAATTTCTTGATCTTTCTTCTCCAAAGACGTCGCTTGTTCTTCCCAACTCATGGCTTTGAATCTGGTCGTTCAAGGGTCAGCCCTTCTTGACGCCACTTCATCCCAATCTTGAGAATTTTCGATGAAGATTTCATCTTCTAACTGATCATGGGAATAGGTCCAACATGATGATACGTGTGATGCATGTTGTAAGACCAGTCCCTTGGGATCATGTTTGCATAATCGGTCGGTGCAGAATCAAAATTATAGTTGACTCAACCCTTCTTGCTTAGCATGCACAGTTTCGTTGGCCATGTAGAAGCCGATATGAAACCCATATGGGATGAAGGCCTGCTTCTTGTCCTTTACTAAGGTGTGATTGTATCCTTGCAAGATGGTATGGTAGAAAATTTCCTCTAAAACGAGTCGGACGACAACATATATGGGTAACAAATGGGGTGCCCCTGTGGCTCCAAAAATCCTAATGTAGGTTTTGCACTCGTCTAGATACCAGTGACCCATTTTGGACATAACCTTTTTTGCTTCTTTTGACAGCCTAGGGCACTCTTTCCTAAACAAAAAAAAATAGATACGTGCAATAAATTGGTCACAGATAAGGGTGTAGGAGTTTTTTTACCTGTTATCCAATAAAATGCTGAAGTATACATGTATGTGGAGCTTCGAAGAGTGCCAGTTCAAGTTCATTCCAAAGAAAATGTTCCTGGCGTAGATGATGTCTAACAGATAGGAGGCCATGTAGAAGGAGGGGTTTTCCCCCTATTTTAGCATTTGGGCTTGTCTTACAAGGGTGCTCAGCTGCTTGGAGATGATGGCACCCCAATTGAAACCCATGCTAGAAATGGACACTATATAAGCTAGGGACATCCAAGCCTCTAAAAGATGGGAGAAATCCTTCTCCCCATGTAAACTACAGAGAAGAGCCATCAAGTATATGTATGGTTCTCTTAGATTGGTCGTTGGGTACTAGCCGGTGGTCTGGTTTGTAAATTGTTTGTCTTCCCTCCACCACGACGCCATGATTTTGCTGGTATCATGTGATGCATAGAAACTCAGAATGAAATCAGTGCCCAACTTTTCTTCCACCTCCCTAATCTTGTAGTAACTCTCAACCTCTGATGGAAAGAAAACCCCGACGCATCCACCATTATCATCATTGATTAAACATTTATTCACGTCGATGTGGTCAATGAGCTACTTTAGGAGCTCGATGCAAGGAAACACCAGAGTTCGGCTTGCCACCATGTGTAGATAATACCTATGGATGTTTGGGAGGACATCATCATCGAGCCTCCTTGTATCAGGATAGTTGTGTGAGGTATACTCAAGGGTTTCTTCTTTCTTGATTTTCTTAAACAATTCTTCCCATCAAGGAAATGTTGTTTTGGATCCAATGTTTTCCTCTGTGTCTCCGATGGCTGGAGATTGGATGAAGGCCTTCTTGGAAGTTGTCTTGATGGCATGCACTGGTTTTGGGGTGAATTCTAATTGTTTCACAACTATTGGGGAGGATCCCTCTTCTGCTTCTAGTTATTGCGGCTTTGGCACTCTTGGGGATGTTTTGGTGAAGGGTTTCTTTGGAGGCATTATTCTTGCAATTAAAACAACCTTTAAACATGTGTACAGAGCAGTGTTGGGTTGTGAAATCATTAAATGAAGCGTAGAATACCACAAGTGGATAAATACCTTTAATGCATGCTAATAAAATTGTCTAATGATTATTGAACTTTGGAGGGATTATCCGGGTTGCCGGACTTGCTCCTCTATTTGTTCTGAAATATTTGACGCACATAATAATATCATATGTAATGACTTCGACAACATATAACTGGAGAGACTCTATCTGTCGTATCAACCAGTTAATATGACTAATAAATGTAATTCAAAATGAAACTGTTGTCAGTTCTCTGCGATTAAATCCTAATTGACTGATAGCGGAGGCGCAGAGGTAGATGCATTGTATCGGCAAGTTAAAACGGATTCCTTTGATTTGCACACGGATTAGCAACTAATGCGCAATCCATGATTTTATTAACACATTCAATGCATCATTCCTAGCAAATATGAGGGTTAGAACATATTATCACGTCATGTATTTCCATCTTGGGGGTCAGGGATCGATACCTTTAAAAGTAAAATTTAACATGTGTTTTATTTTGTAACTCTCCAACGCCGAAATTTCTTCGGGTGTCGTCGATCACCGATACCACTTTCCTCTTTGCACGACACTTACCTTTTCATTTTCCTGCCAAAGCCGAATGGGTTGGTCTTTAGTGATACCTCTGTGAAAGTTCAATCGTAAAAAGAAATACTTTCAAATGTCGATGCTGAATAAGATCAACGTTCGACTATTTTAAACTTCTCAAATGATTTCCAACTTCTCAAATGATTTTCAAGACCTTTAACATTTACTGATTCTGAAATCCTAAGTGCGTCGGGAAAATATTTAGTGTGTTGATTCCCTAAGTAGCTTATTAAGGACCGTTTAATGATTAAGATGATTTGTTGGTGTATGTTTAGGCAGGATTTGGAAAATGCAAAGATGAACATAAAAAATAAGGGAAAGTATCAATTTCATACTGAAGGCAAAAAAGACAGTGTAAAGGATCAAGTGGTACCCAAAAGTAAAAAATGAACATAGAATTTTAGGGTGTGTTGAGTGCTCAACAAATGACGATTCACTATGAAAAAGAACAATCTATGTTCCTCCTTCGTTTCCTATGGCCCTGACTCATGCCCCGATTTTTTTTATTTTATTTTACCAGAAGTATTGTTTTAGGGATTGGCCATTTACTGGGAGGGCATCAGTTTCTCCCCTCATACTCTATAATCGATAAGTGCCTGCCCCAATATTCTCAGCTACCTGGAAATGTCCAATCCATAGACTCTGAAACTTATAATGTTTCCCTTTAGGTTCATTTTCTCTGTCCCATGTCAAGACTAAGTCTCCTACTTCAAAATTATTTTCTTTAGCCTTATGCTTATCGAACCATATTTTCACTATTTGTTGGTGAGTTAGGAATTTTGACATAGCCTTTTCTCTTTCTTCTTCCAGCATGAGTAGAGTGTTAATCCTTTTTTGCATGGTTGATGAGGGTTCTTCATTGGAATCTTGGGCCAACTGAAGAGACGAGAGATAGAGTACATTTGGGAGGATGGTTTCTTTCCCATAGACCAGAAAGTATGGGGAATTTCCTATGGCTTCCTTAGGTGTGACCCTATCGGCCCATACAAAATTATAGAGTAGATTATGACAATTTATTTGGTTATCTATGACTGTCTTATTTAATATCCTTACCAAGTTTTTATTAGTCGATTCAGACACACCATTTCCTTGGGGATAGCAATTTGCAAAGTACTTGATCATGATTCCTTTGTACAGAGAAAACTCTTTCAATAAGGTTGAAGAAAAGTAAGCTACGTTATTGAAGACCAGAATAGAAGGGACACTGAACCTCGTGATCATGTGTTTCTCTATGAATTGGATAACCACCTTCTGATTCACATGAGTCATAGGAATGTCCTCTGTCCATCTTGTGAAATAGTTGGTGGTGGTAAGAATGTACTTGTGTAGTTTCGAGGAGCTAGGTGTGATTTATCCTATGATATCTAACCCCCACTTCTCGAAAGGCCAAGAGACGATAAGAAGTTGGAGTGGGACCACCACTCTTTTCTCCTTTCCAGTGCTCATTTGAAAAGTCTTACCATTTCTAGTGTAAGTATGAGTGTCTTTGAACAAGGTGGGCCAGTAATAGTCGACTCTCGGAATCTTATGAGCCATAGTGTTTCCTGCAAAATGTCTCCCGGCGGGGCCATCATGGAGTTCATTCAGGACCTTTTTTGTGTCTCCTCGTTCGAGACATCTTAATAGTACCCCATCGTAATTGATCCAGAAGAGAACCGAGTTTATAAGATGATACTGCACATATTTTAATCTCAGGGCTCTCCTTTCTTTAGGATTGAGGTTTTCAGGACAAGTCTTGTGATGTAGAAGATAAATTAAATCTTTATACCAAGAATATTTTCCTGGGGAGATGTAGTCTAATTAACCACACCATAGTGACATCTCATTCTCCCATCTAAGATATTCATTTACTTGATCTTGGGCCTCGGCTGCAAGCTTACACAACCCCTTCCCTTTTACTAGTTTTGCAGGTTTTATATCTAGATCAAATTCCTGGACTACTGCCATCCAGTTCCCTCTTCTTTCCCCCATTTCTTGTTGGGTAAACAAGGATCAAACTGCAGGGTGTGACACAATTACTTTAGTGTGATTCTTGAGGATGTAAGACCGGAAGTGTTTTACTGCCATACAAACCGCGTAGTCTTGTTTGTCGACGGTAGGATAATTGAGCTCATCTCCTTGAATATTAGTACTCATAAATGACACTGGGGCTTCATTGTCATCGTCATCCTTCTCAGTCAATATTGGAGCTAGCGATTGATCGTAGGCGAAAGTATAAAGGAAAAAGTCTCTATTGAAATTGGGGCTTTGCAACACCAAGGCTTGAGAAATGGCATCCTTGATATTTTTGAAGGCATCCTTCTGCTCATAATCCCACTTGAATTCAACATCTTTGTGAATCATCTTTTGTAAGGATTTGATGATTTCTGGGAAGTTGGGTGTGAACTTTATTACAAAATTTATTTGCCCGAAAAAGGACTGCATAACTTTCTTGTTATAGGGTAAGGGAAGTTGAGCTATGACTTTAATCCTTTTTGGGTCTATGTGAATCCCCGCTTGAGATATAATGTGACCTAACAACTTACCTTCCTCGACACCGAAGATAGTTTTCTTAGGGTTTAAGGATATACCGTACTTCCTACATCTCTCGAATATCTGAGTTAAGTGTTGGATGTGCTCTTCTTTGTTCTTTGAATACACCATTATGTCATCTAGATACAAAACCACGCATGTATTGACTAGTCCCCAGAAATCCATGTCCATGGCTCTTTGGAAGGTTGCTCCTGCATTAATTAACTCGAAAGGCATGCACTTATAAGCAAAGGTTCCCCATTTGGTTTGGAAAGTGGTTTTCAAACGATATTCCTCTAAAACAAGGACTTGGTTATAACCTGAGAAACCGTCCAGTAGAGAGAAGATCTCCAAGTTAGACATGGTCTATAAGAGTAGCTCCATCGGTAGGACTAGGTAATTGTCTTTTTCAGAAGCTCTATTGAGGTTCCTAAAGCCTATGCAAAGGAGGATCTCTCCTGACTTCTTCCTCACCGGGACAGGGTTAGCTACCCAAGTGGAATTCCTAACCTGAAAAATGATCTTGTCATCTAAAAGCTTATTTAACTCCTAATACATAAGAGATTCCAAGGATGGGTGATACTTTCAGATCTTATTTTGGAAAGGTTTTAATTCTAGTTTTAAAGGGATGGTGTGTTGAATGATGTGGGTATCATTTGTTTTCAAATCTTTATAAGACCACACGAAGACATCTTGGTATTGTCTGAATAATTTGAGGTAAGATTTCCTCTCTTATTTAGACATAATCTTGCCTAGTTTCACATTCTTTGCACTCTGTGGGGTCCCAAGATTTACAGTTTCATGTAAGGGTAAGAGATACCAGTCTTTACGTTTTTGGGTCCCTTAAATCGCTCCTTGAGATCAAAAAGATTCTCCATATTAGCTATTCCTTTTGGGATCGTGTGACCCTTTGATTTATCCATAGGTTGTCTCTTTCGAGGATTGGTTTCTGTGGATATCTCCTAGAATTATTCATCATCAATAGCGATATCTTTGAAATTGTCTTGGTTATTCAAGAAGTTTATGATTTGTTCATATCCTTCGAAGACTTTCCAATTGGAAATTTTATTAGGTACCGACAGTTTGTAGAGAAGTTCCACAGTGAATCAGGAGGCTTCATAATATTCTAAAGGAGATAGCCTAGAAGCGGCTCTGGCCAAGGAGTCAGCAATAATATTCTTTGTCCTGGGGACCACAGTGATATTGAAGGCCTCAAAATTCCCTATTGACCTATACACCTCTTGCTGATATTTCTTCAGATGAGGAGAATTGCGATGTATAGTATTTACTACTTGTCTAATGATAATTTCAGAGTCCTCAAAAATTTTCAATCCTCTGATATCCAAATCTATGGCTTTCCTTAATCCTTGTACTAGAGATTCATATTCGGCAGTGTTGTTGGTACATTCAAATTCTAGCCTATAGGATAAGAAATGACGTTTACCAATAGGATTGATGAGGATGCATCCTGCTCCAGACCCTTCTTGATATTTAGATCCAACAAAATAGAGGTTCCAAATTTGTGAACGGGGATCGTTATTTCCGCTTCCCTTATTAGTTTCTTGTTCCCCGACCTCTCATTTCGCAAGTTCTAGCACCAATTTTTGGTAGAAGAGGGTGTCTCTTGTCGGTATCGACGATTTGTCTTGGAAAAGCAATTCGGATTTTTTATTAAGAGGGACATCGAACAAGAGGGGAGAGAAGTTTCCAAAGTAGGAGTCGCATGAATAATTGCCCAGTATGGGGAAATCTATGGATGAGTGTTCGTTATCGGTTTCTAAATCAGTGACCGTATGTGTCAGATATCACTCCCTATCGATTATGATCATGTTCATGTATCCCTTCAGTGGTAGCCAAAGGTGTGACCATTCTTTACTGAAGTAACCTCTACTCAGTAATAACCGATATGCCTCTAGGATATCCACCACAATAATGTCGATCACTTGCAAAAATGTGGGCTGCGTTGATTTTCTGATCATCACATGTCTAAGTTATCCTATGACCTTGACTTGGGTTTTGTCCAGCTGTATGACATGCTTATCTCTATTAAGAGGAACAAAATTTAATTTTTTGCAGACAACCAAGGGCATGACATTGGAGGATTCTCCAGAATCTACCAAATGGTTGTGAAGGTTTCTATTAAATACTTAAAACGTTAAGAGGAAAGGTGGGACAAAAGGTTTTTCCTTTATGTCTCTCGAATAAGCGTTCACAGTTGGTTTTCCCACCGGGTCCACATGAGTCAAATGTTTTTATGGGCCATTGTCCATCGTTGGATTTCCTATGGAGTTCAATGCCTATAAAAAAAGTCTTTTTGCTGAGGGATCATGCATATGTCCATAACTGAAATATTTTCCTTTAGCTTTTTCAAATCTTCGACCACGCTGTAATATAGTTTGGGCGATCCCTGGGTATGGATTCTTATAGGCTTTGTAATGGGGGGAGAAATATATTTTCAGGCGATCGAGAGTCAACTTACTTTGCGAGGCCCGGGTGGCATCGGTATATTTCAAGCTGGGTGGCCCCTTGTTGCGAGTTTGTATCGCCAAAAATTCCATGGGTTGTTCCCAAGACTCATACAAATCATCGGAAGGCATGATCAAGTCGAGATCTCATATCAGCATGGTTGTCTCTCGTGGTGGGTCCACTTCTTCTTGGTCAACAATATTCATGGTTGAACTTCTTGGTTGTTCGGTCAGGGAAACTTCATCTAGAAAGAGATTGGCCATTAAATTCATGTCGTGGGCCCATTGAGGGTAGTCTCTTTCGAAGAGATTCTCCTGATGGTAAGTACATAAAGAATCAGATGCGACATTCCCTAGATTGATATTCAAGTTAGCAGGGGGGTTCAATTGCTTTGAAAGGAAAGTTTCTTTTAAATAAAGTGTTGTAGGGCCTCTGGCCTTGGTTTCCCTCCCCTACATTTCTCTTCATGTCTATAATTTCATTCAATAATTTCTTAAGCATGTGTTGTAGATATTCTATATCACTATTACCTTTGTCGGGAGTCTATTCAACCAGTTTTCCTGGAGGCCTAGTCAGAAGAAGTCCTCTCCTGGGGGGGTGCTGGGTTTCTTTATTTAATAGAGAGACATGGCCTTATTTACATCCTTTCATCTGGAATCCTATCGTTTTGGCCTCCTCATAATTTTCCACTAGGGTTTTCTTAGTGGCTCTTTTTACAAACATAGAAATAGAATACGGGATCACGTTGGAATAAACCTCGATTTTTAACTCTTGAGTTGGTTTGGCAACAGGATGGAATTTATTTAAGATGGTCATGAATATATGATTAAACTCTTTGACCCTTTATTTCATACTCATGGTGGTTGTGAACAACTCATCCATCAGGGCACCCGTGGTGGTTTCTTCTGCAACTTATCTAGAAATTCTTTCTGGAACTTGGTTTGGTTGGTTATTGATCCTACTAGCAAGTTGAAATATCGCGTGGAAGCTGAATTTTCAAAAGTGTAGGGGAAGAGTCTGCAAAATACGTCTTCATGTTGAACGTTCATAACTTTGATTGCGAGTATGAACTTCTTGATGTGATCTTCAGGTAATCCTGAAGTTTCGGGGTCGTACTTAGGAAGAAGTTTCTCCGGATGATGGGGAAGATTATGTACTTGTCCAGGGACGGCCACGACATCTCCGACCAACCAAGGATGATTGTTCTAAAGTGGGATTTCCCTTTCTTCCTTTTGGTTATTATTATCCTCTATATCTTTGGAGTCAGAGTCAGAATCTTCTTCTTCCAAAATTTTTTTAGGCTCAGAGATATCGGCGACTGGCGTTTCAGGTATCAGATCAAGAGGTTCTTGGATTTTGGTAATCGCAAAATCTATTAATTCTTCTACGGAGTTTATACAAAAAAATCATCGGGAGTACTGACCACTGGTCTTCTTCTTTTTTTCTTCGAGGAAGGATGGGAGCTAAGGACAACACACTGTTCTTTCAGGTGTAGGCTCTAGTGATTCTCCTTAATTGATTCACTTTCTTGGGAGGAAGGGAATAAGGTATTTCAGGGTGAAAAGGTTCTTCCTCGGGTTGGGGTGAGTTATGCATTTTCCGAATGCTCAACGTGTGTGGGTTGTCTTGTGTCCAACTAGAAATGCATGTGGGCTGTTACAAATTTGTAGGCTTTTTGAAATGATAAATAAAATATATATTCAGCCATTCATTCTCAGGCCTTCCTTCTAGCACCAATTTTGTTGATGGGACCTAAATCCCTTGAATCAACAGTAGGAACCAAACCCGCCATCGAGGACCACTTAGACTTTGCAATGTTTTAAATGGAATCGTTCTCCAGATCTTGCGATCCGACCAATTCATCGATGGGATTTTTGTTTATTTGTGAACGCTCTTCCTTCAGTTAGGACTATTCTCTTCTGTAATCTCTGTTGGGTGGGGCTGATATGAGAGATGCAAGCCAACATAAACCAACTTGACAATTAATAGGATTAAGTTTTAACTACTGGGGAAGAGGTTAATCTTGGGATAACCTGTTTCTCAACATGTAGACAATTACTCTATAACACGGGCCTAGTACTAATACATTAACCATGTGAGCATCCAATCACTGTCTAAGAAACTAACTATTAGAAATAAAAACACATATGTAACAAGATAATGGCAAGAAAAATAATTCATCTACCATAACCATTCATTACATAATAACAAAAAGATTTATCTTCATCATTAAAGAAAAGAACATCAAGACATTGCACCAAATAACTTGACAACAAAATTAATTTCTCTTACTCATTACTGCATCATTCATGAAACAAGATAGGAAGTAGTTCTTCTCCAAGTCCAATCACATGCATCTAATGAAAATAGTTTGTCTTTGGTCCAGAAGGAATTCTCAATTCGTAGAAGTCTCAAAATAATTCTTAACAACCAAAAAGAAAGAGTCCTTACAACAACCATTGACCCTTAATTAATTGGCCGATGTCCTTATTTATAATATAAAGTTTTAACCGGTACTAACGGCTAATTGCAGTTTAAACAAAACAAAAATCACCACGTCGCATTATATTCTAACAACTTCTTTAACTGTCATCTGGAGATACTTCTTGGAAAGGATGTCTTATTTCGTATTCATTCGAGTTGACAAACAGGTTTTCACAGGTTTGGGCCCATGGAAATCTATGTTGTTCCATCGGGGCCACATATATTCCCCTGATGTGTACCGCAGGTGCCCGGTACTTTACTAAGATGAAGTTCAGTTGTTGTAGCATGGTTTGGGATCTGATCGGATGTTATACAAATTGTCGCACTTGCCTTGGCTTTGCATCGACTATTTTTGAGAACTCCTCGGTCCATATCGCATCTTGTTCAACATGTAGCTTGACCACGTCGCTCAGATCAGTGAAATTATCAAGGTTTCTGAACTCGGGGAGCCCGACATCCTTCATTATTTTGTTAATTTTATCCTAGTGCTTATTACACTTGGTCCATTGTTCTTGGATCTCTCGATGTGGGTCCCGATACATCTTGGTCGAATACTGGTTGATCGCTTCATGCGATTGAGACTAATTTTTCCTATCATCTGAATTCCATGTTTTTCCTTATTTTGACCTTGTTGGACTACCTCAATGTACTCGAGTCTTTATACCGCTTGTTGTGCCCTTTCATACCATTGCTCCATCTCCTTTCAAGTTGTGAGTTCCATGAGAGTGTCCTCCTGGAACTCAGCTATGTTTTTAGTTAACATGTGTCTCTCCTTCTTAAAATCGTTGTAAACTCCTATGAACTCACCTTTAAGGTACACATCGGTCTTCTCAGCACCTTTGTAGTATTCGAAAATATGGCTCAAGTGTTCGAGCTCCTTTAGGGAGGCAACTAGTTCCTTTTTGTCTCTCCTAGTTCTATCCAAGGTGGCATCTGAGAGGGATTTTCCTACGCCGATAAGTTCATACATCCGGGCGTCTGCTGTGTTGATCAAGTTCTCCTCTATAGTAACTAGGATGGAGTGATACAACGAGATCCTTCTTTTCTTCATAGTCCTTTGAACAATGGCCTTTCTCTTCTGATCGTAGG
Organism: Picea glauca; assembly: GCA_000966675.3. Classification (NCBI taxonomy): domain Eukaryota; kingdom Viridiplantae; phylum Streptophyta; class Pinopsida; order Pinales; family Pinaceae; genus Picea; species Picea glauca. Next base: position 15,975 of record JZKD02S0426167.1, read on the forward strand.
ATATGGCATAGATATTTGCTACATCATCTACTGGCTTTGGTATCTACTGATCACCCCATGTGAGTTTATTTCCCAAACTATCGGTGGTTTATATTAGTTCAATATTGGACTCTCGAACTTCCTTGTTGTATCTTGCGGGTCCGAGTCCTACTTGTTTCTCATTGGGGATTTGAGTATTAGGTAGAATGGAGATGTCGTGTACAGACTGATTACTTACTTTCTCGTCGGCCACTGAGCTGCTTATTTCCTTTTGCGGAGATCCTTTATTTGTCTCCTCCATTTTGGGCTCATCATTCAAATCCGTTTCGACTTCTGATTCATTGGGTCCTTTTGTGTCGAGGCCGCGTTCAACTTCTATTTCTTTTTGCGAGACTTCCTTGTCTTGAAACTCGGGCTGAGGGGAAGAGGTTTTCTCAAGATGTCCTTCCTCTTGGACATGCATCGGGGTGCCGTGAGATAGATAAGGACTCTCTTCGTCACTATATATATGTATAAGTTTTCTCAGGGGGTTAGGCGCTTGGTTTTCTATTGACACCCATCATGTCTCTGGTTGAGTTGTCCCGCCTTCTGAGGAATGGACCGATGATGTTGAGGATTCAAGATTACCTAACCCATTGTTTCTGTCAAGATTCATGGGATCGGGGCCACTTGAATCTATCAAGGCGCTTCAGATAGTAGTTGAAATAACAGGTCTGATAATAAGGTAGGGATCATCCTGCATTTGCTTGATTAGCAACTAGCCTTGCTGGTATAAAAGTGAAACCATATCTTGCGTAGCTTGAACTTTAAGGAAATCCATGATTTGTACCGGGGATTCCTAATAAACTGTCGCCACCTTGATGCCCTCTTATGGATTGTCTATTCCTTCACCGGGTTCAGATGCTACAGTTCCTTCTCGAGCCCTGAGAATTTCTTGAGTTGTCTACTCCAAAGACATCGCTTGTTCTTCCCAGCTCATGGATTTGAATCTGGTCATTCGAGGATCAACCCTTCTTGATGCCACTTCATCCCAATATTGAGCATTTTTGGTGAAGATTTCATCTTCGAAACGATCATGGGCACATGGCCAATAGGATGATACCTGCAATGCATGTTGTAAGACCAGTCCCTTGGGATCATGTTTGTGAAATCAACCAGTGTGGAACCATAATTATAGTTGACTCAACCCTGCTTGCTTAGAATGCATGGTATCTTTGACCATGTAGAAGCCGATATGAAACTGATACGGGATGAAGGCCCGCTTCTTGTCCTTTACTAAGGTGGAATTGTATCCTTGTAGGATGGTCTGGTAGCAAATTTCCTCTAACACTAGTCGGTCGGGAACATATATGGGTAACAAATGGGGTGCCTCTGTGGCTCCGAAAACCTTGATGTAGGTTTTGCACTCATCTATATACCAGTGACCCATTTTGGATATAACCTTGCTTGCTTCTTTTGACAGCCTAGGGCACTCTTTCCTAAACACAAAAAAATAGATACGTGCAATAAACGGGTCACAGATAAGGGTATATGATTTTTTGTACCTATTATCCCATAAAATGCTAAAGTATACATGGACTGGGAGCTCCAAAGAGTGTCAGTTCAAGTTCATTCTAGAGAAAATGTTCCTGGGACAGATGATGTCTAATGGATATGAGGTGTAACAACCCTAGTTAAATAGTTGCTTAAGGTTTATCAAGTCTAGTTAATTAAATAATTAATTGTCCTAATGTGTATTAGTTAAATAATGATTATTTATTATTAATATTAATTAATTAATTAATTATTGTTTAATATATGTTGATTAATTAATTAATTGATTGATTAACACATTTAATGTTTGGGTAACGAATTAAAGGCTTAATAACTTTTAATTTATTATTAGAAAACTTTA
>JZKD02S0426189.1:0-17847 GCA_000966675.3 Picea glauca
CATATCTTCTGATAAACCTAGAATAGTACCTGGTGTTCCCTAGCGTTGAACACAACTACTTAGAACTCGTAGGTGGAGGCATGTTGACAATGACCACAACTTTGGCTAGGTCTACTAGTACTCCCTCTTGGCATACTATGTGACCTAAAAACTTTCCATGTGGCACACATAAGATACACTTCCTAAGGTTCAATGATATATGTAGTTCTCTACATTTGTCAAACATTAGATGTAGTAGCACTACATGTTCCTTGAGAATAATGTATATCATCCAATCATCCATATAAACTTCTATAAACTTGTGAAAAAATTCTGAGAAAGTTGCTATTGCAATCCTGGAGAAAACTGCAGGGACATTCTTTAGGCTGAATGGCATCACATTGTATGCAAATGACCCCCATTTTGTTATGATTGTGGTCTTATTTTTTTCCTCTTCAGCAATCCTTACTTGGTGATACCTTGAAAATCCATCTATAAATGAGTAAGATTATTTCCCCGAAACCTGCTCTAGCACCTCATCAGTGAAATTTGTTGGGAAAGGGTCATGCACATAGGAGGAGTTAAGGCTTTTGTAGTCTACATAGATCCTAATATCCTATGTGCCTTTTTTTCTCTAGATGACTATTGGGCTGACCCATTTTGCTTCTTCCACTACAAAAATAAGTCCAGCTTCCTGCATCTTGTCTATGTCCCTCTTAACCTTCTCTTTCACCCTGGGGTTAAAGAGATATGGTATATGCCTCACAGGATTTGATCCTATTTTTAATTCAATTTTCATATCTCCCATAAGTCCTTTAATCCATTTTAACTCTGAAAATGTCTTTGGGAACAAATCCTCATACTCTTGCAACAAACTCTATATTTATTGGCTAGTTTTATCATCCCAGTAATCTCCCACGATATCTATCTTAGGTTTATCTATGGTTCCTATATTTACTTTGCGCGACTTTAATGGGTGATTATAAGAACCATCAGTCTGGATGGAGATGAAGTTATGGATTTCTCTGTGCCCTTATGTCTCCTTAATGGCTAAGTTTCTCAATTCTTATAAATCATCTCATCTTTCCAAATCCCTCTCAATATTATATCATTCTATAGGTCTCTTGTCCAAGTTTAGGTGAATATTAGTCTGAGGTTCTCAGCTATGCTTTGTGCATACCACTAGGTCTGATTTTTGTTTACTAGTGTTTGTAAAAAGGAATTCTTTAATTATTTGCAGGACTACTTTAAGCTTAGGGTACTTATTTGTAAATAAGAATTCCTTGCAAAAGTGATACGCCAACGTTTTCCATTCGTTGGTCTATCTTCTAGTTTCTTCATGCATGAACCAAGCTTTCAGAATTGGACCTAGTGAATGGGGAAATAATTGAACCCAGAAGCGAGATGGTATTTTGGCAACTTACCACTGTGTCATGCATTGTTCAATATGTTCTTTAGGATTAGACTATCTATTGAACAATTGCGCAACTTGGAAATCCATGTGCATTTTTTATTCCAGCTACTCTTTATATTGAAATCTATATCTGATAGGTTTCTTCACATCGTTACAATTTCTAGCGAAGGTGTTGTGATTGGCCCACCATCTAGTAGGGGTATCCTGGAGGGATAAATCCAACACTAATATCCTTTGATCCTCTACTACATTTTCTTCCATTCTGACCAGAAAGATGTTAAGTCCTGAGGTACCATCATATATTGGGTGTTCTCCGACCTCGGCTCCAACCCATCTAATTTCCCTGACAGTTGCACATCTTCTTGAAAATATTTTGTATGAGCCTTGTTGCCAACTGTCAAATGCCAGTTCTGAATCTTTGTCCACTGATTGTATATTCCTCCACCTTATTGATCCATCAGAAGTAGGATTTATGTAATATTCTCTTGTTCCTACTGTTATAGTTTACAACCGATCCAAGTCTTCTCCTTCCATATTGTTGTCTGTTGGCTCCGTGTAGCAGGGGCCTACATACAGATCCAAGGGTTGAACTACTTTGATTCCGCCTACCTCAAATTTCATAGTGTCTTTATTTAGGTCAATCACCATAAAGTTTTCATAGGCCTAATCCATACCAAGTAGTGCAAGATAAGGGTCCTTATCCTCCATAATTTTGATCACCTCAAAATCAGCGACAATCTTCACTCCTGCAACATCTATTTCCACATTCTCTAGTCTTCGTATTGGGAAAATACAATATTTATTGGCCATTCTTAGCTCGATTGGGGAATATGTCAACTGGGGATTTCCTAATGCTTCCCAAGTCTTTTTAGGCAGTATCTTAATATCGGATCCTAGATATAACATAACATCCTTAATCTCAAACTCATCTATTTAGGCTACTAATATAAACTCTTTTCCAATTCGTACTTTTCTCCTCTGCACTCTCTGAGTATTCTTATCAGGAAGATTAGTCTTTGTTATTCTTTATGTGGATTCTTCATTCCCTAGAACTAGGTATAAAACATTGCACAACTTTTCTATTAACTGGTCATCCCCAAGAATATTAGAAAATAACTGAAACCAAAGGTCGACTACATTTTGTGGTTGTTGAGGTTGTCTTAGCGTGACTACAGGGTTTGTGGGTGCAGGGGGTGAAGAAGGGACTTGCGCAATCTTAGGGTAAACAATAGCTTGAGGCGGTTTCTCTTGCATCTCAAGGCTAGGGGTATTCTGAAATACTTCTATATCATTTTTAAAAAACATATTATGTTTCAGAGGGTCATACAAGCCTTCCTTAGGCACTCCTTTATGGATCTAATGTAAATTATGAGCATCAACGCCATTATTTTCCCCTCCTCAAGTGATGATATTAAGGTTGGGAAGTTGTCCCCTAATAAATATCTTGATCTATGAAATGATGAGGTTAGTTCCTCATTGACGTACTTGATCTTACCATTTTTGTATTAGTTCTGGGAAGTATTCAGTTGCATGCCCATTGGTTTTACAGTGAGAGCACCATGGCCACCTCAGATGAGGACAATATCTAGCCATATGGCCTTGCTCATCACAATTGTATCATCTACTTGGTCCTCTTCCCCTAGTTCTTCCTCCTCTGAAGTCTCCTGCGACTCCACCTCCTCAACCTCTTCCCAGTCCCTGAGGGGTTTCATTCACCCTGAATGTTGTTCAATCCATCATATCCACAAGTGCATCCAATGATCTACATTGATTGGTAGTATGTGTGGTAGATACAAAAAATTCACAATGTACAGTGTTCGATACTGTTGAATACTTTTGAATAATGGGGCACTGTCTTGGCCCATTCCCATGGATTTGAAAAATCTCACAATACTTGACTATTGGTGTTGCTTGGCTACCTTGAAAAGCATGATATGGGGTGGGGTTATGAATTGGTAAATTCACAGATACTTGTGCAACTCCTCACGTGGGTCCTGGTGAGGTTCCCATCATATTCTGAGGAGGTCCCATTCCCCTCATTCATGGACATTCGTTCACTATATTTCATTCTATGTAACATCCAATACATTGAACCTGCGATCATCCTAGTCTAGGTATCGTCAATTCTTGAATATTTTCTGTAAGCGCTGATATTTTCCCTTGGAGTTGCGCCAAATTTGCATCTACTTGGGGTCTGGTCACTTTCAGGCTCTCGGGATATCTTTCCATGGATTCAATCTTCATTGATTGTTCCAAGGCATCTGTCAAAGTGGCTATTTATTATTACATTGATGGAATCTATGTCGGAGGTAGAAATCCCTGAATATACCATTCTATTTGGTGTTCCTCATGAATTGGATGTGATAACCTCCCTATAGCATCTTTAAAATTTTGGTTGTATACCTAGGTTGATTCACCTTCCCTTTGTTGAATCTCGTGGAACTCAGATAGAGCTTGTTGTTCTAACTGAGGTAGCTTAAACTCCGCTTTGAACTTTGTTCATACTTGGTCAAGTGTAGATGCTTGAACTTGCATTCCTGGCACTCCTGGCTTAATAACCTTCATGTAGAATTTGAGAGCATGATCTCTCAACGTAGTTTGGAATTCAAAAAATTTATTCGTGTCCGGAGTCCATATCAACCTCCAGATTGCTTCATAGAAGAACCAATGTTTCTCAACATCTTCCTCTCCTTTACCCCAACATTTTGAGTATCCAGAAATCGAACCTCTCGCGTTACCATCCATTATTTATATTGTTTCTCCTATCAAAATAAAACCTAACGGTCCTGGTTGCGACTTACCAGGGGATCCCAATATCCTCCCTATACTCGCACTTCCTGGTTGTGACTGACTAACTAGTTGTACTAGAACAAAATTAGCATAATAAGGTAGTATCGAATTTACCACTAGTATAGAAGACACTTTGGGTATGGGTGATTCGGGGCTGCCACAACTGGCTTCAGAGTGGGTTTCTTTGGTTTGGGGGGTTTCTTTCTCTTTCTTTGGAGTGGTCTCTTCAGCCAGATTATCGATATTTCCTGGAATTGGGGTTGAATATTCACTTTCCTCTTCAAGATCCATATCGAATTCCTTCTCCCTTGCTTCTACACCTTCTCTTTCTTGTCCATCCTCCTAGGGACTTGTTTTTCTCTACGCTTCTCTCTCACTTAATATTTGACTGGCTAGTCTTTCATGTCTTCTCATCTTCCGCAACTCTTCCATCTGTCCTTATTCTACTTCTCCTGGTTTGACTTCTTTCTGCAACTTCTTGGACTATTTTGATGCTTTATTTATCTTACTGTGCCACCACTTCTCAACTATGGTGGCTCTTTTCAAGTCTTGCTTGTCTCTTGAGTCAATTTATTGTTATTTCCCCCATTTTTCAAAGAACCCTCTCCCCTCTCTCAGGCCACGAATCCACCCCAAAATCGCCCCACCCCAAGCGAGGGTGTTTATGTTACCATCTTAGTTGGGGACATAGTCGACATCCCCTCTTCCATCAAGAAAACCTTAATCCATAGGGGGGTTTATTTCAATAGTTTTCCCCTTGCGTATTTCTTGAAATACACTTCTACTCATGAAAATGATTTCTTATTCTCAGCTACAAACTCAATAATGTATCCTTCTAATGTGGTATTGACCCAAAAATCGATTTCTCACGTTACTGCGTGATCCAGCCGTTGAAGTGTTGCAATATTTTATGTATCCCAAGTACAAGTCCTCTTGACTCGTTCTTGGAATTCTAGAGCTTCTTAGAGCCTATCTATCCAATGGAAATGTTCTTTCGAGAACTTAACCCATAATATCTCGTATTGATAACTCAATCTTTCTGAGTAAAAAAATACCTCATGTGTATCTTTCATAGATTTTCCTCTCAACTCCACTTCTTTCCATATGAAGGCGTCACAATTTCTCTCCCGTCATAGGTGAATATTAGATCTATGAATCTATGGAATCATCGCCCCTACAAGTTCCCTTTTAACAAAGGTCTCCACAACGGAACCATTTTTTTGGCGCGGAATTGATCAGACCAGGGTCCTTTTCAGGTTACCATCAAAAGGTACCATGTAATCTAGAGCGTTGGTATTTTCATCTCCTCCAAAGAGAAGAAGTCTCACCCAAAGCGCAACCAAGATAAAAGGATTGGGAAGGGAAAGGAGAATACTTGGGTGGGTTCCCAGAACCTTCAAGACTCACCATGATATTGTGCAAGATAAACCAATTACAGACCAGATCTAAACTCATGCATACAAGAAAAAAAGATACTTAAGGTGAGAAAATAATTTATACACAGAGACATCATATTGAGTCTATCAAGCATAAAGAAGTACTATAAAGATACAATGCATAATCATAAACATAGTATGATACATTATATTTTAAATTTTTGGGTCCTTCTTCTATTATCTTCATAACTCATTGAACACGATCTCAAAGATACAACCTGGTACTCTATTACAGACTTCTGACTCTGGACTCATGTTGTATAGCTCTATCTAATGAAAACTGAATACAGATTAGATGTACAACAATTACTTAACAACAACAAAAATCAACCTATCAAGAGCAAGAAACCAGAATTGAGAGAGAAACAAGATCCCTTTTACAATTGTATACATATCATATATCTAAGATGATTGGGATCTTCTGGATTTGGGCTCGCATGTTGTCTTGTTCTGTTGTAACTGTTTTTGCCTTGCTGGCATTGCACTGTCCTTTTTCGCAACTGATTTTTGTTTCTTTGCCTTGCTCCATTGTCCAGCTTCTTCTATAGCTTGCACAACTCATGCTAAACCAAAACTGGGACTGTAGTCCTTCTTGCACAACTTCAAATACAAAAACAAAGGGCCCAACAAAATCCATATCATTCAAAGATTGAGAAATTGTACTTTGTAGCTGTTGTATTATGGAAAAGAGAAACCTTCTCCCTGTTGTAATTAGAGTTCATCAAGTGAAACAACTTCATTTCATCTCTTCATGCATCTTATTGGGTGAAGGTCAAATACAACATTAGTTTTACATTCATTTCCCTTTTGAGTAAACAACAACCTTTAAAATACAACATAGTTTTAAAATCTATTAGCAACTTTTATTTTCTATAAATTTTCTACACCAACATTAGCTAGGATAGGGATTTGGAATAGATTTAAAGGCACAGTCTCCAAAGCATTAAAACACACAATAATATCTTGTGATAGGGAGAGTACAAATCCACTTCCTACATTTTTTCCTGGGAAACCCTTCTAACACAAGGGTCAAACATGAGGTCGCATTAGGGTCGAAAGAGTTACTCACCCTGCTTTGTTGGTCTTAGTGTAGAGATTGAGCGTATTATTGGGGGTCACTTGAGAAGAAAATTATGTGGGTACCTTATCGAGTTTATTTTGGTCTTAGATACCCTACCCTTGTGCATGGATCAGACTATTGGTTGCTTCATCAGGCATCATTGTCGTAATTGGCAACCTTAGTGGCCTATCTCTTTAGAGTCTTTACACGAGGTGACTGTGGAAGGGAAATTCTTCACGGTACCTGGAATCGATGTTGGCCAAACTCACTTGGGCTCCTTGGAGGGTATACCCATGATTATGTGTGGGAGCTTGCACCAGGGTGTAATTTTGTTAAGTCGGTCATCAACATAACTTTTCCACCCGCATTATACTAGCCCCTTCTTATCTTGATTTCACGACGTTGGATTTCATCACCAACTAGTGACTTCGAAATAAGAAGGTTTTTTTGCATGTCTAATATCTAGATTTTATTAGTGAGTGTTGTTTGTTTCTCTTGTTTTCCATAAAATTATTTCATTCTTTATCTGATGTGGCTAACATCGACCCTCGTCGTTCACATAGGATGCAAGGGTTACTCACCAGAGGTTTATCCTGAAGGAGCAGTCAATAACGATGTAGCCTCTAATATTGGAAGTTCTACTCCATTGGAGGAATCCATAATTCTTGTAAATATGTTATTGAGTGTTGTACGAAATCCACTTTTTCTCTGAATAAATTCATTGGGAGACATTGTTGTTGAAGATTATACTAGAATATCTATTGGACCTCCACAGATTCTGGTGTAGATGATCCACCCTTTCAGAGTGATTCATTTAGAAATCTGGTTCATACTGCTGGAACATTTGATCCTAGATCTTTTGGTCCTGTCCATTCTCTTTGGAGGACTTCTTCGGGACATGATATTTTTGAAAAACTAGGAATGAGTCACATACGTTCGAGGACCTATAATCAACCTATGAAATCACATATGCCTGTTACTTCCACTGCTTATACAATACCCTTGGATAATTTTACTGGCACGACTAGTAATGTTGTCACAGTCTCAGACCAATTGTTGGTTGGTTCTCATACAATTATTCCTCTCCAGCTCGCTAGCTCTATAGTGGTCCCACAAGTTACGCATGTTTCTATAGGAAGTGCAATAATCACTCAAGATCCTATTGGAACACCACTTCCTCTTAGATAAAATTCGTCCCTTCCACTTGGGTATAATGCTCTAAATACTTTTATTGATAATCCTGCCCAAAATCCATCCAGAGGGGCTAATATTGTTGTTCTTCATGGTTATAATGTTGCGAGTAGTTTTGCTCGTACACCTACCCAGGTTCTCTCCAGGGGTCCTATAATTCCTCCTCTACCTTCACCTGGAGGATATAATCATCCTGGCCCAAGTAGCTCTAATCAAATTTGAGGCACAAGTCATTTTGTCACTTCTGGCTTTCAAATTTTTGTTGGAGGTCAACCTCAAGTTAGGGGGAAACCTCAAGTTGGGGTTCATAACCTAGTATACAGAAAATATACCCCTGGATTACAGTCTCAAACTTGGAATTTTCCTTTCCAAGGAAATCAACAATCGCTTGGGGGGAAAACTCCTCAAGTTAATTCTTTTGTACCCCCTATTCCTGGGAAACCATATCCAAGTTCTATGAATCCTACCTAGGGTCAAGGTTTTCAGTCTAATTCTCCTTCCCAAGGAATCTTACCCAATCAACCAACTCAAGTTGGATATTTGACCCAAAACCCTCCACCACCGAATTTGAAAGGACCCTCTAACTATCTACATAATGCTTATGGTCCTACGGGTGAATTACCAGTTTCCTCAAGTGAACAAACATCTATTGTTTCTTGCTACTTTGGATTTACTAGATTTATCTAGGATTTTGAATGATCCTATCTGGCATTCTCCTTATTGGTCGGTCATACCTGCCAAGTTACCATTAGACATTCCTAATTTTGACAGTCGATCAGGGGAAGATCCAAATAATCACGTCATGACTTTCCATATTTGGTGTTCATACAACTCCTTGATGGATGACTCCATTATATTATGTCTTTTCCAAGGAACTCTGATGGGTTTGAAAACCAAATGGTATATTGAATTGCCACAAGGATTCTTCAATGACTTCAAAACCTTAGCTATGTCTTTCTTAACGTCTTTATTAATGCATTACCAGATACCAATATGATATGAGACAAGAACTGAAATTTTGAGTTGATTTAAACAATCCTCGTTCACTCACATTTTCGATCATATTCATGAGTGGAGGAGGATAATACACTTAATCAAAGTTCCCCTTCCTGATCAAATATTGGTCGAATGGTTTACCAAGTTAGTTATTGGTTGTATAGTCCATGATTTTTCCATGGGTGGTGTCATTACTAAAGAGTAGGTGATTAGTCATGCTCAATTCTTGGATCTCGTTTATTCACAAACTGACACACTATATGACTTGATCCCTGATACTCCTCGCTCATCTACAAATCCAAACCCAACAACTTCAGTAGTTTCTCATGCTGTTGATGGAATGATTGGAACTTTTCACACGAAGACTTAGTATAAACAAGCCATTCATTCCAATCCCAAGTTTAATAGTGCTAATGTAAAAAATACTCCTCCTCTAACTCCTTCTCCTGGTAAAACCTCTGAGGTTAATTCGGTTCAATATAAACCTACTGGTAAAAATAAAAATAAAAATAAAGGGAAGGGTAAGAATAAGGAGGAAAAAATAAATAATCAACAATCTGATAAACCCAAGACTCAGCCTGTTGATGACAAAGAAAAGTGAAAACCTCATTATCCTTGTATTATCTGTGGTGAGGATCATTATATGAAAGACGTTCCACGACGTGCTAAGGTTACTAATTTACTACAAGGGACTGAGACACCTCCTTCACCTGTCGTTTTGTCACAACCTTTTCCTTCTCAGCAGTAGGCCCAATTTCTCATTCATGACCAACCTTCTCCCTCTACCAAATCTTATGTACTTATGTGCACTGGTGACTCCAAGAAGAATGAAGTTGCAGTCGCTACTCGAACCAAATATTGTTGTCATTCGAAAGATAAAGTTGATGATTCAACACCTCCATTGGTTCAACCTCCTCCATCAACTTCGCCTCCCAACTGTCCTCTTAATCTCAAATGACTGAGTCTAGATACATTTCTTCATCCTCCTCCTAAGGTAGTTGTTTGTAAGTCATCATTTAATCCTAACACACGTGCTTCTCAAAACTACAATATTGTAGAAGATCTTGCGCATGCACCTTCTGCGATGTCAGCTATCGAAGTCCTTCAAAGTTTTCCTATGTAATGGAAGGCACTATTAAAGGCTATTGGTGGAATTGATCGTAATGATATGAACTTGATAATATTTGACTTCGAAGATCATATTCCAAGGCTTCCTCCTCAATTAGCATTTCATATACAAGTTATTGTGGAAAATAAGAATATTTGTTGAACTGTTATTGACGAAGGATCCTCGACTTGCATCATGTATGTCACTTGTTGGAAATCCATTGGCTCTCCTGCCCTTACTGAGTCACACAATACTCTGAAAGCATTTAATGGTATAGGATTTAAACCTTATGATGTTCTTCCTTCGTTGTCTATTACATTAGAAGGAAAAATGGTTATTGTTGAGGTTGAGGTCTTTGATGCACCTCTCGATTACAACCTTCTACTTGGTCGTAGCTGGATTGATTCCATGTGTGTAGTTGTTTCTACTCTTTTCCGTGTGATACGTTTCCCTCACTAAGGGATTTTGTTTACTTTCGATCAACTCGCCTTATTTAATTATGATTCACATACTAGTAATGTGCCTTTTATTGTGAAAAAACCTCCTGGTTATGAGAGTGTCGGTGTGGGTCTCTTAAAAGATTCATTGTTAATGGGTACATTCCCCATTCCACCGCCTGATATTCCTACTCATTTTTACTCCTCGATTAAAATGATATCAACCACTACTGGTGAAATCCCTAAGTCTTATGACCCTTGGATAGTACCTAAGAATGCCTTTAAGTTTGGTAGAATTGGCTTATCAAGCTATTCAATCGGCAACTGCCTCTCCACATTCTCTCATAGACACGTCTCTGTATCTGTTTCACGTATTTTTTCACATCGTTCAGATGATTATGACATTCATGTCTATAGAAGACACCCCATGTGAATATGGACATCATCGTTCTATTCTCTTCATGAAACCCAAGACCATAGAGAGTTACCAATGGATTTTGAATCTGTCTACTGTTGTTACTATTTTCCCTGTTCCTGAACCAATACATGATGTTTTGTATGAAGGTAACTTGGGTAACATTTCACCTACCATCCCTCTAGATATTTCAATTAAACCTGTAGTCATGGAAAATGTTCACATCGACGCCTCAAGTTCTGCAGATGAGGTCCAAATTTATAAATCTCTTTTCCAAGAATTTTGTGACGTTTTTTCCTGGAGTTACGAAGAGATGCTTGGAATTGATTTAGATATTTTTGTTCATGAGATTAAGACTTACCTAGAATCTAAACCCGTTCAACATGTACTTCTCCCAGTACATCCACATAAAGCCGCTGCTATTAAACTCGAAGTTGAAAAACTTCTTAAAGCCCATTTTGTCTATCCTGTGGATTTGACTGATTATGTGTCGTATCTTGTTTTGGTTATGAAGAAACAAGGCACGATCCGTGTCTATGTATATTATAGGGATATCAACAAGGATTGTCCCAAATACAATTATACAATCCCTTTCATTGACCAGATCGTTCACGACTGTGCCGGGACTGAAATCTTTTCTTTGATGGATGGATTCTCTAGCTATAATCAAATCAATATTTTACCTGCGGATCAACATAAGACTAGTTTTATCTGACCTTGGGTAACCTTCGCATACCGTAAATTACCTTTTGGTCTCAAGAATGCTGGTGCGGATTTTCAATGTGCTATGTCTTATGCGTTTCATGATATTAAGCACATTGTACAACCTTACCTAGATGATTACCAGTGCATTTTGTGCGCCGTCAAGATCACCTAGCACATTTACGGGCCATTTTCATACCCTGTCACTATTATTGCATAATATTGAATCCACATAAATTCATTTTTTGTGTGGAGTCCAGATGACTTCTTGGTTTTATCATTTCTACACATGGGATTAGGGTGGACCCTCTGAAGGTTGAAGCTATTCTCAATATTCCTCCTCCTTCTACATTATGCCAACCTCAAAGTTTGCAAGGGAAGGAAAACCTTTTACGTCAATTCATCCCCAACTATGTTGAATTAACGAAAGGTTTTACTCGACTTCTTAAAAAGGGTCATGATTTTGTATGGGACAACACTGCCAACAAAGCCTTTGAAGCTTTGAAACTTGCCTTAACCCATACACCACTCTTATTTCCACACGATTATAATCAAGATTATTTCTTATACTTAGCTGATTTTGAATCTACCATCGCTATGGTTCTAGTCCAAGAGGATGATTCACATGATGAACATGTCATCTACTATTTGATTCGGAGTCTCGCGAGCACCGAAACCAAATATTTTCATGTGGAGAAACTGGCCTTGGCAGTTGTTCAAGATGTTCAACATTTTCGTCATTATATCTTATTACGTAGAACAACCGTCAGTTCTGATTGAAACACTATGCAACACATCCTTAATCGACAATTGTTGGGGGGAAAATACTCCAAATGGATAGTCATTCTCTAGGAGTTTGATTTGGAATTTGAGCGTGCCAAATCAAATAATTTTTTGGTTTTTTCTGAGTTGATATGTGACCTGCCTCTACTGAGACAGAAACTGTGGAAGGGGATTCCTTTTCTAATGAGTATCTCTTTATGATCAATTTTGATGACATATGGTATGGAGACATTATCATTTATCTCCAAACCCAAACTTTCTGTCCCAATGTTTCTAGTGTGGATCATCTTCGTATTCAGTATCCATCCCATCAACACATTATCCTTCGTGATACCCTTTATCGTCATGGTATTGATTCCATATTTCGATGATCTTTAATCTATGATGAAGCTGAGAAATATTTGAATGCCTGTCATTCTTGAGTATGTGGAGGTCATATGTCTGGGTATGCACTTCCCAAAAGATCTTTTGAGTTGGTTACTTCTGGCCTTCATTGTTTAAGGATTGCATTACTATTGTCCATAAATTCCTTTCTTGTAAAACGTATAACAATAATATTCGATCTCATCCTGCTCCTCTTTACCCTATAGTTTCCATTGGCCCATTCGCTAAATGGGGCATTGACTTCATGACATGTAACCCTCACTCGGTCGGGGGGAATTGATACATCATCATAGTCATGGATTATTTCACTAAATGGGTCGAGGCGATGTCGACATTTGATAACACCGGGAAAACTACAATGTTGTTCATACTCAATCATATTGTGACTAGATTTGGTGTCCCTCAAGCCATCATCACTGACCATGGTAGTCATTTTCATAATTTCATGATGTCTGAACTTACTGAGAAGTTGGGTCTTCAACATGAAAACTCAACACCTTACTATCCGCAGGCCAATGTACAGGTTGAAGCAATTAACAAAGTTCTTACTACTATGATTCGATGAATGATAGGAATTCACAAGTCAAGATGGCACACGACGCTCTTCTCGGCATTATGGACCTATCAGACATTTGTTAAATATGCCACAGGGTTCACACCTTTCAAGTTAGTATATGGTATTGAAGCTATTTTTTCGATTGAATGTGAAATCCCATCTTTGAAACTATTTTTCAAACTTCTCCTTAACACCTCAGCTGAAGAGGAACGTCTCCTATATTTGATGAAATTAGTTGAAACTCGTCGTGATTCTTCCTTATTCATTGAAACTGAGAAGAGGCGTTTCAAAGATCAATATGAAAAGTATGTCAAACCACGTGTTTTTTATGAGGGTGATTTGGTTCTTATTTACTAAAAAGATCGTAACTTATTAAGGGTCAGTAAATTCAAGCCCATGTGGCATGGCCCTTATATTATGAAATGAGTGTTAGAGAAAGGGGCTTATGAGCTGGTAGATTATGATGGAATTCCTTTGAGTGAAACTAGAAATGGGATTTACTTGAAGAAGTACTATTCTTAAACTATTTTTTCATGAGTGTTCTGTATTTTAGTGCATCATACTCTAGTGTGTTGTTTAGTTTTTGTTCTTCCTTTTAGTTGCTTACCTTTCCTTATGCTTGGTTTCCAGATGTCTGTGTCTTCACTACCTTATATCGGCTTTGTTGATGGTTTTAATCACAGTACTAAAAACCTAGCGTCTATTGCATGGGCTATCTATGCACCTACAGATGAGTTGATTAGTCTACACAATGTTTTCCTTAGTAGTGCAACTAATAATATCGTGGAATACAGTGAAGTTATCGAATTATTAACTAACACCATTTCATTTGACATATGTTATCTTATTGTACGACTTGATTCACAGTTAGTAGTGTTGCAATTGTGTAACATTTAGTCCATCTGAAGTCCTAATTTGTTAAGTGTATACTTAAGAATTCACCTCTTGGAAATACACTTTGATTATATTGAGTATCAACATATTCCTAGATGTATAAACACATTGATAGATGCATTGGCTTATTATGTGTTAGACAGACATTTGAGACGTTTATAAATCCAAACACGCATTTTTAAAAAAGACAAGTAAGACGGTAGGAACTTTATATTAATAACGATAAAAGTTACAAAAAGTATTTGTCCAAGGTCCAAAATATAAAAATTATGAAGCTCATGAATTCATGTACAAAATCATCAAGGATGTTACTCGTTGTAAAAAACAACTTCTTGTGCTACTCTACAGAGCATTCGACCAATAGGTGCAGATATGCTAACTGTATGGAATTGATAGTGCCGAGGAAGTTCGTCCCCCGTGGCATCAAGGATGTTCATAGTTAATCCCTCTAGGTTCTACTCAATCATGTCGAGATCTATGGAAGCCACTCCTGCCACAACACCTCTCTCTCCTCATTTCTGAATGGTAGATGCGCCCATAGGATGATAAGGTGCCACCTATGCATTATTGAGAGCACTTGATTGGTCTTGGATAAATGAAAAAACCATTTTATATAATTAAAATATCAAAAACATCATATAATGAAATTTTTCCTTCTTACCTATGTCTCCTCACTGAGATCCCTCAGGAAGAGCTAAGTTAGGATCCCCACAGAATTCCATCCCAGCGTATGCATAGTCCTCCACCATGATTAGTTTATTTCTCAGCCATTGGAAGAAAAATTTGTCATACTTGACGATAGGCAAGCCACCGTGACGATCCATCAAGTCCACCCATATTTTCATTCGTCGATATTGTGGAGCAGGTATGCCCCACTTCACGTGTAGACGTAAGATGTGGACCCTCTCCAAGAAGAAGGACACCAAAATAAACTCGTAACCAAACTGTTTCAACCGACCATTTCGACACTTTGTTAGTTGATTTCTCATGTTCTTTAAAACACCCTCACACTAGTTGAAGACCCTGGGATCCATGCACTCTATGGCATACTAAAAGTGGCTTTGCAAAGCCATGTGGGGAGCCACACTTCCTGCCATTTGGGTAATGGTATAAAGGATGGTTCGTAATGATAAATCTCAAACATCTGTAATGGAAACCTTGCCACTATGTTTTTCCATACCTAGCATGCAATGGTGTGCAACATAGTAATCCATGGGTTCTCCTCAACCCCTGCTTCCCAAGAGTGATACCCGAGAGCCTCGACGAGATAACCCTGTCAAAAATTAAATGTCATCTATACCCAAGGTGAGTGTATGTACACCCACGTGAAAGGATTGTCCATTTACATCCCACATGTGGAATAGATACTCTAGCAATATCAGTTGGGCTCTCATGCCCTAGATTTTAAAAACCTTGAGTAATCCACACACAGAGTTCCATAATTTTTCTGTGGTCATTCCCGGTGAAATAATATTCTTCCTCATGCTCTCATTCTCTCCACTCGATCATTTTGACTGAGGAAAACCTACCAATTAACATCAAAAGAAGATTAGAATCATAAAAAATCAATTCTTGAAGTTTTCCTAACTCATATTATCTTTTCAAAAGTTGAGTTGTGGTCATCACAAGGCTTTTCTTTCATGCAGAGCGACATCATCACAACCTATCCTTGATTCCCTTGTGGCGATTTGATATCATCGTAGTTCACGATACTGTGGGCCTAGAACGATCTCAAATGCAGGTACCCCCAAAAAATCGACCCAAACTCAAGAATAAACCAGTAAAAATAAAATTTTAAACCATGAAAAGATAAAGAGGCAGCAGATTACCTTTTTGACATAATCAATTTGTGAAATGATCCACCAGGTGCTCCAGAATCGACATTTGATATTTGCGAGAAAAATAGGGTTTTGGGCACTATTTGGGTGAAATTGAAAAATGAAATGGTAAATGGGTTGTTTTGACCTATTTTATTACTTTTTACCATATTTATTGAAAAATTCAATTATTTTTTATATTTTACCCATGCCCTAAAGTCTAACCAACTTTGCAAAGTGTTTTCTATTACATATTGAAATATCTAAAGACGAGACGCTTGACAGGGGTCCACCATTTTTTAATGTTTTTGTGTGTTTTTCTTATGTACAGATGCTTTTAGGGTTTTTTAGGAAAAACTTCGGTCTTAATTATTTCTCATTCTCGTGAAACCATGAGAATGTAATCGAGTAACACTTTGTCATTTTTTCGAACTCACATTGGTAATACGAAAAATGAACCCTATGGAGTATCCTTTAAGCTCTTTTCAAGATCCCTAAACATGAAAAGATAGTCTAGCGACCTTGTTCTTTTCACGCTCATAAAAGTATTTGAAGAAAACGTCTGATGAGTGGTAGATTATCTCTTTTTCGGTCTCATTATACTAACTTACGAAAAAGTACATTATGGAGTTCTCTTTAAGTGTTTTTCAGACTCTCTAAACATGAAAAATCCCTGAGATTTATTTCTTTTCACTCATTAAACAAGCATCCAAAGGCCCATATGGGATTGAACCACTCCTTCTTAGGGTTCATTAAACATACTCTGAGGGACTCGTCCGAAGGATGAGCTCACATTACAAGAATATGTTATCCTCCTCAAGATTGCATAAAAATAAAGAGGTACTCGCCATAAATGGTGGTGGGGAATTAGGAAATAAATGTGTATCTGCATCTTTGTTAGTGGAATTAAGTTTCTCTTGAACATGACACCCCCCTTCATCACTGTATCTGGGTTGGGAAATCCATTTGTCTCTCGTTTGACCATCCACAAGTTCATATGTTGGGTCATCCTTGAGTCAATGTTCCTAAGACATTGTCATGTCGTTCATATGTTCAAGATAAGTCCAACCTAAGCTAGCCTTCTATCGAGTCGTCCATCTACAGTTATAAATTTTCTACCATGTCGACCTTACCTGAGTCAATAGCGACTCACTTCATACTTTGATCTTATTCAAATCTGTTACATATTTTGTGTCATTAATGGGGGATACATTAAGGACCTCATATGACGAGTCATTTCTTGTCGACTTCAAGTCATTATCCAGGAAAATGACTTAGAAATCACATTAGTACCTTGGAGCCTGCATGCCTCAATGGAAGGTCTCTTCACTTTCAATAGTGGGTTCACATCATTAGCCCCTGATTGGAATATTACATTGAGTGTTTGACTTCAAATCATTCATTCACATTTTTTGTATTGTACTAGAGTACCTTGGGAGTCATTGACATCAATGGTTATTTCCCTCACACTTGTTAACGGTTTTCATTAATGATCGGTAACCAAGTGGTTTCTACCATGTTCGAATTCGACAGTTGTCATCACATGGCTAGATTCATACTTAGGGATGATGGAAATGAAGACACTGGATATCATAATATCTATCTAGGTTGCGACAAAGTATTCATAAGTTTTTACTGACACATAGTTCCACTGTGTATGTCTCGTGGCTATGTTCGAATTTTAATTCTTTTAGAGAATAGATCCACAATGTATTTCTCGTGACTACACTGAATCATGATTACATGGATCCACAGTGTATGTTTAGTGACCATGAATCACTTGAAACTTATGATTAGAGTCACTTGTAGTCTGAGTATGGGAATTCCTACCTCAGAATATGGTATATTATTATGTAGATGCATGATTGTTTGCAGGTTCTTGATT
>JZKD02S0426200.1:0-17847 GCA_000966675.3 Picea glauca
AGTCAATTGGAACAATATCATTCAATAGAACACAACTGTGTCTATCCATAGTAGTACACAACTACTATCCAGTGGTACACTACCACACCAAGTACCACATAGATACTTGATCAAAGAGTGGAACACATCCACCACAGTAGTATACATCTACTGTCTAGAAACATACGGTCTTCATAACAATCATCTGATATCAACCTGCACAGAAACAATGTTATGATATAAAATGAATCATCTGCGCCATTCTTCCACTCACATCTGTGAGATTTGGAAGAGCATCTGCCTTCAGAAAGTAAAACATCAATGATGAGCTATCTGGACTATTCTTCTCAAGCAAGGAAGAATAACTGTCCTGATTTTCTGAGCCTGGACCATTCCCCACCCTGGGCCATTCCTCCGACACTAAACAAAGTGTAACCTGGAGAGAATGAGTCCGCCCTAAGGAATGTCTGTCCCTGATTGCTGAACCTGGACCATTCCCCACCCTGGGCCATTCCTCCGTCACTAAACAAAGTGCAACCTGGAGAGAATGAATCCACCGTAAGGAATGACTGTCCAGAACATTTCCCATGTTAACCACAAGAGGAAATGACTGTCCTGCACCAACCTCCAAAAAAGACCATTCCTCATGTTAACCACAATGAGAAATCGCTATACGGCGAGGCGGGCCAGTCTTCTTGAGTAACCCTCAAGAAGA
The DNA here is from genome assembly GCA_000966675.3 of Picea glauca. Taxonomy (NCBI): domain Eukaryota; kingdom Viridiplantae; phylum Streptophyta; class Pinopsida; order Pinales; family Pinaceae; genus Picea; species Picea glauca. The sequence goes on from JZKD02S0426200.1 coordinate 695, forward strand.
GAGACTGCCCTAGACCACTTCCCATGTTAACCATCATGAGAAGTCGCTGTCTATGGTACATCAACAATATGGACCATTTTCCGAACTGGAAAATGTCTGTCCGTCAGAAATCTTAATCCACTTTCCGAATTGGAAAGAATCTGTTCATCTTGGACCATTTTTCGAACTGAAAAATTGCTGTCCATCAATCAATAATACATCAGTGCTCCCTCCCAACCTGGGAGTCATCTCTTCCTTTTTCAGTAAGGAAGTCGTCTCCATGAGCTCTAGCTTGAGTACGCAAACTTTTTCATATTGGAAAGAAGCTTTACCAAAATGTTTGCTTATCTGCTCATCTGTGGAGATATGTATTGGAGAACAACTTTCTCCTTTCTGGACTTTATCACGGATAATGTAATGCTTGATTTCAAATGTACTTCGGTTTGGAGCACTGGTTTTATTTGAAGGCTTCATGTAGNTCATCTGGGCCATTCTTCCACTCACATCTGTGAGATTTGGAAGAGCATCTGCCTTCAGAAGGTAAAACATCAATGATGAGCTATCTGGACTATTCTTCTCAAGCAAGGAAGAATAGCTGTCTTGATTTTCTGAGCTTGGACCATTCCCCACCCTGGGCCATTCCTCCGACACTAAACAAAGTGTAACCTGGAGAGAATGAGTCCGCCCTAAGGAATGTTTGTCCCTGATTGCTGAACCTGGACCATTCCCCACCCTAGGCCATTCCTCCGGTACTAAACAAAGTGCAACCTGGAGAGAATGAATCCACCCTAAGGAATGACTGTCCGGAACATTTCCCATGTTAACCACAAGAGGAAATGACTGTCCTGCACCAACCTCCAAAATAGACCATTCCTCATGTTAACCACAATGAGAAATCGCTATCCGGCGAGGCAGGCCAGTCTTCTTGAGTAACCCTCAAGAAGAGAGACTGCCCTAGACCACTTCCCATGTTAACCACAATGAGAAGTCGCTGTCTATGGTACATCAACAATATGGACCATTTTTCGAACTGGAAAATGTCTGTTCGTCAGAAATCTTAATCCACTTTTCGAATTGGAAAGAATCTGCTCATCTTGGACCATTTTTCGAACTGAAAAATGATTGTCCATCAATCAATAATACATCAGTGCNGGGGGGTTCTTAAAATCACCCCTGAAGGCAGGGAAGTGTGAGAGGAAAAAACCTGGGCATAGCCATTTGCGTGAGGGAGAGAGTGTGAGGGTTCTGGTGGGAAGAATTGAAGGATGGGGAATTTCTTGTCTTGGGGAGATGATAAGACAAGAAAATTGGGAGGTTGTTGTGCATGCGCAACACACATGAATGCATTCAAACATTCTGTCTTCATTGGTAGCCAAGATGCCAACATTTATGGCCACCCAATTTTTCTATCTATCATTCCTCAACTCTAGTAAGTTATTGGAAGGTCCTTCTTCCATAATGGGAAATCCATTGCATGTCCTCTTATTGGAATATTGTTTAATATTGAGAGGGGGGGTGAATACATATTTATTATTTTTCAATATTTAACACCACTTAATCATTGATCTTATTAAACACAACAAATGATCAACAAAGATGAAAAATACACATAATTTTAACATGAAACACCATAAATGTTATTTTTTTATATTTTTATATAAAATTTACTTTTCATTTACAAGATACACCTTGTATGAGACACCGATCTCCTCTTTTGAGCACCAAATCAAGGAGACAACAATCCCTTATTTTGAGCACCAAATCAAGGAGAGAACAATCCCATGTTTTTCAAGCACCAACTTGAGGAAGCTACAACTCCCTGTTGTTCAGGCTCCAATATGTAGATGAATTTAATCCTCCCTTTCTCCACCCTTCCACCTCCACTGCATTTTTTAATATTCAAACTTCAATTTCTTCCTTTGGACTCTTCTTCTATTTAGATCTTCTAATTAAATTATCGAGTCTCACCTTCTTTCAACATATTTTCTTGTTTATATAGTCATCCAATAGGTATATGACGTTGAACCATTGTGTCTCTTTATAAATAACAATAAACCAATGTATCTCTTCAATATAAGAATGTATCTCTTCATTATAAGTATGTTCCTTTTCAATATAAGATATTAATCATAATATTTTAATTAATACAATGTCAATGAACCATTGTGCCTTTTAGATCATTTAGTCATGTTTTCAATTGGGTCAATAGATTTTGACTATCATGATTTAATTCATTTTTTACCTTACCTTAGGTAAATACCACCATGGTTTGCAAATACAATGTGCTCTTTCACTTTCATCCTTTTTATTTAACTTCACTTTCACTTTTACCTTTTCCTTTAATCGAATTTCACTTTTATCTTTTTCTTTATTCCACTTTCATATTTACTCCTCTTTTACGTAAAATCCATTTCCACTTAAATTTTCCACTTTTGTATTTATTAAAGTGATACCAAGGTCACATTTATATTTAATCACTTACTAACCTTTGACATTAATGACAATTTATTCAACAATTGACTGCCTCAGTGGATCCAACCATTGGTGGTTGCTACAAATTGTTTGGGTTTGAAGCATCGTCCAACTTTAGCCTGGCAAGAATGGTGACCAAAACTTGCTATGAAATATCAATTACCATGTTTATATGATAGACTCAATGGTTCTCAATGTTGCATCAAAATATTTCCCTTCATCTACACTCTGAAATGATAGTGCACGAGAAAGTATTCTAGAGGGAGACTCACCAATATTTGTTTTGTTCATCATGATCCTGTACCAACAGAATATAAAGTCACCAGGACAAATTGACTTGACCAATTTAGTAATTGAATTTTTTCATTGTTTCATTTTCATTCTTTCATTCTTTCAGAGCACTCGACCAGGAGATCCCCTATATTTTGGTAGTCCACTGTGTTCCTGTAACTAGTATTCCTGTAGCTTTTACTGTAGTTCCATGTCATACTACACTATGGTACTTCTTGTATTCTTGTTTACATCAATGACAACATGATATTTCCATTAATATCCCCCTTTGGCATTGATGGAAACACATCGTAAAACAAAATGCTCCCTTAACAATGAGTAATTGTTTTACCATTCTTTTCTCCCCCTTTGACATCAATGTCAAGGCCTCTAATATCAGAATGTTAGGGACCTAACCTACCTAACCCATCAAGTGGGTAGAATAATATATTTCCATGTAATACAGGTCAATATTAATAAGGCCTAGAAATAAGGAGGAATAATTCAAATGCAAGAAGATCTAATAGAAGCTTCTGCTTCTAGAAGGATCTTCCTCTAGATTGTTCTTTTGGATAGATAGATTTAGTATAAATAGGAATAGAGGGTATGCGAAGTGGTGTCTTGGATATTATTGTAATAGATATCTTCTCTGCTGGAGGTTTCCCCCTTGAAGAGGCAAGTGAACATTTCTTTCAGTAATCAAAGTGCTCTTTCTGGTGTTATTATGGTATTATTGTGGTATTGTTCTGGTTATATCATTGTTTTTCTGCCATTTATGGATAATTATTTATATTATTCATACTATTTATATCTATAATACTACACAAAATGAGGTCCATCACCAGTTTTTTGTTTCTCAACCTTCTTTTGTTTCAAGTGACGATACTTGTCATTTGTTTTTCTTTCTCCCCCTATCATCATGACCTTTTTTTTATTCTAGGGATATTACTCCCAAATTTTTCCTTAGATGTTCAAATGCTTCTTTAGGTAGGGGTTTAGTGAATATGTTTGTTATCTACTCCTTTGAACCAACATACTCCAATATAACCTTTTTGTCACTAACTTTCTCTCTCAAGAAATGATACTTGATAGGTATATGTTTGGTCTTTGCATGCACGACTGGATTCTTGGAGATGTTAATGGCACTTGTGTTGTCACAATAGATAGGAATCAATTTCTTACATTCAATTTTTATATCCTCCAATGTTTGTATCATCCATAAGATTTGAGTGCAACATTTAACATCTGTAATATATTCAGCCTCTATTGTAGATAGTGAAATTGATGATTGTTTTCTACTTGACCATGAGACCAGACATTCTCCTAATAAAAATGCATTTCCACTAGTGATATTTTTCTCATCCACACTACCAGCCCAATTAGCATCTGTGTAGGAAATTAGTTCAAACCATTTATTCCTTGGATACCATAAGCCAAAGTATGATGTGCCCTTAAGATATTTAAATATTCTCTTGACAACCATCACATGTGATTCCTTGGGAGATGATTAAAATCTTGACACCATTCCTACTGCTTGCTTGATATCAGGTCTGGATGTAGTCAAATATAGTAGGATCCCAAGCATAGATGTGTAGAGAATTGAATCTATATAAGGTGAATCATCTTCCTTGCTGAGTTTGTAACTGGTTGTCGTTGGAATGCTAACATGTGCACTTTCAGATATTCCAATTTTTTTACATATCTTTTTCAGGTATTTGGACTGAGTAAAAAGCATTCCTTTTGGTGATTGAGTGATTTGAAGTTCAAGGAAGAAAGTTAGCTCTCCATTCATAGACATTTCAAACTTTTTTTACATTTCTTGAGAAAATTAATAACTTGATTAATCATTGTTGCAACTAAATATGATGTCATCCACATAGACCACTGTGACTAACAAACTATTTTTTTCAATTCTAAGATAGAAATTATTGTTAGACATGACTCTTTTGAATCCTTGTTGCAATAGGTACTTATCCAATCTTGCATACCATGCTCTGGGTGCTTGTTTAAGGCCATAGAGTGCCTTCTTCAATATATACACTTATTCTTCTTTTCCTGGTTGTTCAAATCCTTTTGTTTTTTCTATGTAGACGACTTCTTTTAGGTCTCCATTAAAAAATGCAAACTTTACATCCATCTGATAGACTTTAAAATTATTAAAGCATGAGTATGCTAGAAATAATATGATGGATTTCATTATTTCAAATGGAGCGAAGGTTTCTTCAAAGTCAATCCCTTCTACTTGTGCATATCCTTTGCACACTAATATTGTTTTATTCCTTATAACTTGACCATATTCATTAAATTTATTTTTAAAAATCCACTTGGTCCCTACCAAATTTTTGTTCTTTGGTCTTGGGACAAGTTCCTAGGTCTGATTTTTCTCTATTTGGTAAAGCTCTTCATTCATGGCTTTGATCCAGTATTCATCTTTGCTGGCCTCTGCAAATTTTTTGGGTTCTATTAGGGAGAACAATGCTTGTTCTGATTCATATGTTAATTTTCTTCTTGTTTCAACTCTAGCACTTTTGTTACCAATGATTTGACTTTCATGATGATTTATTTGTATTCTCCTAGATGGTGCTTTTGTATCTTGTCTTAGTTATTATTCCTCTTCCTTTTATTCTTCACTTTGTAATTCATCCTCTTTTATTTCTTTAGTTTCTTCATCATCATCATCATCTCTTATCCTTTAATCAAATTGTGGATTATCTTGAGATTTGATCCCTTCTGTTTTTATGTCATCCACTTTTACATTTGCACTTTCCAAAATCTTGTGTAGCTTTAGATTATAGCATATGTAGGCCCTTTTTTTGGATGAGTAACCAATAAATATTCCTTCATCTGATTTGGAATAAAATTTTCCTAAGTTATCATAATATCTCTTTATGTATAATTTTCTCCCAATAACTATGAAGTGCTTAATTGGTGATGATTTGCCAAACCACAACTCATATGGTGTTTTGTTGTGGTTAAATATAAGTTGTTCTCTGTTAAATATGCACACTGATGTATACATTGATTCTCTCCAATATCTATGTAGGAGTTTCTCTTCATTTAACATGGTTTTGGATGCTTCTTGAACAATTCTATTTTTCCTTTCAACAACTCCATTTTTCCGAGGAGTTCTTGGAGCTGAAAAGTGTCTTTTAATTCCACCTGTTGCACAAAATTTGTTGAAATCAATTGAGGTAAATTCCCCTCCATTGTATGATCTTAGGCACTTGAATTTGAGATCAGTCTCATTTTCAATTTTTCGAATGCTTCTAATTTTTCTTTGAGAAAGGATACCCAAGTCATTCTTGTATAGTCATCAATGAATAAAATGATGTAATGTTCACCTTGTGCACTTTTATTTCTTGTTGGTCCACAGAGGTCAATATGAATAAGTTCTTATGGTTTTGATGTAGAGTATTCCTTTTCCATGAATCTTACTTTTGTCTGCGTCCCATGTTGGTAGTGCCTACAAACAAAGTTTGAAGATTTTATAATCTTTGGCATGGCTTTCACAACTTCCTTTCTACTAACTTTTATCAAGTTATCAAATATTATGTGTCTCATTCTTCCGTTCCATATCTAACTTTCATCTATTTGTCCCATGCAACATTTTTCTTCTTCTTCTGTGTTTAAGATATATAAATCACTTGATGTCCTTGGTACAACATCCACTAATTTTCTCGAGTCTTCATTTATAATTTCACATTGTTGAGAGTCAAATATGAGAATGTGTCCTTGATAACATGTTTGGATCACACCGAGGAGATTAGGCTTCAAATTTTCAACTAATAACACATTTTCTGCTTTAACTCTATTATTTCCCAGACTGACTGTACCCCTTCCAAGTATCTTGGTAGAGACATCATCTCCTAATATAAAAAATCCTTTTTCTTTCCTTTTCAGATTGAGAAATTTGTTTTGATATCATGTCATATGCTTTGAACATCCACTATCATTATACCATTGGCTTCTTTTATTCTTGGCATATAAGGCTACCTTACATTATGTTTCCTTTTCTTCTATTTTTTTTCCTTCCATATCTTCTTATATTTTTCTTCTTGAATGTTGGAAATACTTGTCTTCATGGAATCTTTTGATAGTCTAAAATTACTAGCTTTATGACCATAATTGTTGCATTTGTAACATTCAATATTGTAATCTTGTAATGGAGAAAATGAATTATAGTTTCTACTCCTTTGATTTCTACTAGACTTCTTGTTCTTATGGCCATATCCTTGAACACTTTTATGATAGTTCTTTCTATAAGATTTAAAGTCTAATGCTTTATGCCCAAAATTATGACAAGAAAAAAACAATAGCAAATAAAGAGTTGTTGATACCTTTTTGGGGGAGTTCTTATTGGAGTAGTATTTCTTCTGTACTCATTTGTTTTTGGAGATAGTGTAGATATTTTTTGATTAGATTCTATCTTTATCTAATTCTCTTCTCTTTTGAGGGAGCTATGAAGGGAAGTTGCATAAGTCCTTGGATTTCTATCACTTTTTTGTATTCCATATTTTGAGCGTTTATTAGTTTCCTTGTGATAATAACCCAGTCCACCCTTATTACTTGACGGTATTTGACTGTTAAGGATTTTATCCAAGATTTGAAAGGTTAGTGCCTTTTTCAAGTTTCCTTCTTAGAAGAACTATTTCAACCTCTAAATTTTCACATTTTTTCTCCTTGTCATTAAGTTGTTTACTTGAGACTTCTTCAATTCTTTTGGCTTCTTGTAGTTGCGTTTTCAAATCAACAATGATTTGTTCTATTTCCTTGATGCTTTTAAAAACTTATTCTTATCTTTATTTTTGTTCTTCCTTATAATCTAACATTTGTTCTTTTAATGATTGGTTCTTCCTTTTATATTTTATCAATTCTTCAAGACATTAATAAGTTCTTCTACAAGGTCTACTTCTCCTTCAACTTCACAGTTTTATTCATGTCCATTATTATCTTCAGTAGTATCAGTTTGAGTTTCTATGCCCATAAATAGAAGTTTTGTCTCGTCATCTTTAGTCATGTCAGATGAACTATTTTCTTCTTTGGAGTAAAATTTTTTCTTTTTGTATAATTTCTTCTTGTTTCCCATTTTTCCCTTTTTATGTTCTTTATGGTTATAAGTTTCTTCATAATCACTATCCTTATGCTTTGGATATGGACATTTAGAGGAAAAATACCCAAATTTTCCACAGTTGAAACATTTGAGAGGTAACTTCCATTTGTATTTCCTAGACCCTTTCTTGAGTTTCCTTATAAATTTAGCCTCTTCTTCATCTAATATGTCCGAGTGAATTTCATTTGACACATGCTCATGGTTATTTTTTTCTTTTGAAGCTTTGAAATCTACTTCCCTTTTTTATGTCCTTTCTTTCCTTGTTTTCATTTCATAGGCTATAAGAATCCCATCAAGTTCATCCATTATAAGTTTGTCAAGGTTTTCTAGATCTTATAAGGTAGATACCTTGGAATCATATCTCATTGGTAATGATCTCAACATATTTTGGACAATAATTTTGTCATCTAAATATTCTCTTAGTGCTCTGATTTAATTGACAAGTTCATCTACTCTTAGAAGATACTCTGCAGTGTTTTGTTCTTCTTTCATCTTCAAGTTTTCAAACTTTCCTATGTATGTTTGAATATTTTCTTGCTTGACTTTGGAATATCATTGATAGATTATTTTTAGTTTGTCCCAGATCTCTTTTTCTGATTTACAATGCATGAATTTGACAAATACATTATTTGTTAATACACCTAGAATTGCATTTACAAGTCTTAAATTATAATTGCAGAGTTTCTTTGCAATTGTGTATGAAGGAAAAATTTATGGTATATCATAATTGTTTATCACATATAGGCATGCATCACACCCTAGTTCCATTAGGTAACTTCTCATTCTTGTACTCTGGAATGCATAGTTATCTCCTTTGAAGAATGGAGGTTTGTTTGAGGACATTCCTTCTTGTTGATCCATTGTGATTTCTTAGAATATTCCTTCCAATTATTAGATTGTGATGAAGGAACCCACTATGATACCAATTATTTGAATATTGTTTAATATTGAGAGGGGGTGAATCATTTTTTTTTTTTTTCAATATTTCACACCACTTAATCATTAATCTTATTAAACACAACAAATGATCAAAAAAGAAGAGCAATACACAAAATTTTAACATGAAACACCATAAATGTTATTTTATGTATATTTATATAAAGTTTACTTTTAATTTACAAGATACAACTTGTAGGAGACATCAATCTCCTCTTTTGAGCACCAACTCAAGGCGACAACAATCCACTATTTTGAGCACCAACTCAAGGAGACAACACTCCCCTATTTTGAGCACCAACTCAAGGTGAAAAGAATCCATTGTTTTTCAAGAACCAACTTGAGGAAGATGCAAATCCTTGTTGTTCAAGATCCAACCTGTAGAGGAATTTAATCCTCTCTTGGTCCACCCTTCCACCCTCAATGTAGTTTTTAATATTCAAACTTCAATTTTTTCCTTTGGATTCTTCTTCTGTTTAGGTCTTCTTATTAAATCATCGGTTCACACCTTTTTTCAACATATTTTCTTGTTTATATAGTCATCCAACATGTATATGACATTGAACCATTGTGTCTCTTTATAAATAACAATGAACCAATGTACCTATTCAATATAGGAATGCATCTCTTCATTATAAGTATGTGTCTTTTCAATATAAGATATTAATCATACTATTTTAATTAATGCAATGTCAATGAATCATTGTGCCTTTTAGATCGTTTAGTCATGTTTTCAATTGGGTCAATAGATTTTGACTATCATAATTTAATTAACTTTTTACCTTACCATAGGTAAATATCACCATGGTTTGCAAATACCATGTGTTCTTTCACTTTTACCCTTTTTCTTGAGCTCCACTTTCACTTTTACCTTTTTATTTAATTCAATTTCAATTTCACTTTTACTTTTTTCTTTATTTCACTTTCATATTTGCTTCTCTTTTACATAAACTTTGTTTCCACTTAACTTTTCCACTTTTGTATTTATTAAAGTGATGTCAATGTCACATTTATATTTAATCACTTACTAACCTTTGACATATATTTGATCACTTACTAACCTTCGACATTAATGACAATTTATTCAACAATTGACCTCTTGAGTGGAACTAACCATTGGTGGCTGCTGGAAATTGTTTGGGTTTGAAGGGTCATCCAACTTTGGCCTTGAAAGAATGATGACCAAAAATTGCTACAAAATATTGACTACCATGTTCATCTAACATAATCAAGGTTTATAGGTGTTGCATCAACAAATTTCCCTTTGAATACACTCTAAAATGATAGTACACGAGAAAGTATTCAAGAGGGCGACTCCCTAATATTCGGTCTATTCATCATGATCCTGTCTCAACAGAATATACAATTACCAGGACAACTCGACTTGACTAGTGTCATAATTGAAATTGTTTCATTCTTTCATTATTTCAAAGAACTCGACCTTATGATCCTTGTATTCCAATAGTCCACTACATTGTTGTAACTCAGTATTCATGTAGTTTTTACTGTAGTTCCATGTCATAATCCAATATGGTACTTCTTGTATTCATGTTGAAATCAATGCCAACACAATATTTCCATCACCTATCATGTAAACATACATTTCCTTAATGCATTAAGTTGACATGCTCCTCACGAGCACTGTTGTTCCCAATCATTCTCCATTGGTCAATGCATTCATGACATATTGGTTCATGAATTTTCTTGCAAGGATGTCAATCATCCTTGACTCTTAGAGGTTCACACCTCCATCACTCAGGTTCTTCTTCCTGAATCATACCCTGCTTGGGTATCAATGGCATACACCATCCATTCAAAAGTATTTTCAATTATTAAAATAGTAAATTATTTCAGGAAGGATTCTTACCCTATGCTTCATATATTATGCCACATAGGCATGGACAATTTTATACATGTCCTAGCTTCCAACACCCTCTCAGATATTACCTCATATGTGGTGCTTCCTGGGTACTTCTAAATTACCTTTCACAGTTCTCTTTTATCAACAACCTTCTTGCATTCCTCCTCCACCTGAGGATGTCCACCATTGGCAGTTTCCCTTTCCCAACAACTCCAATAATTTTCTACACACAACATGCATCATCATATTCAAAATTTTGTCAATTGTCATGTAAGATTCAAATGCATGTACCATCGTATTTTAATTAGGAAAAAAAATTCAAATATGCCCCATCATATCTATATGCACTTTACCACATTGCTCTCAATTTTTTCATGAGTGAAAACACAACTAATTTTCCAGTTGTCTTTACAGTCATACAACTATCACATTCTCATTCCAAATACAATCACATGCATCAACATATCAATTTCTCATACCAGAGAAACACAATAAATAACAAGAAAGGAGTTAAGGGACTCTTCTCCTGTCCAACTCCTTCTTCACAACCCAATATTTCTAGTTTAGATGAATTATTTCCAAGGCCCTACTACCTTTACACATCATAGCTTATTCATTTGAATACATTTATTATTTTATCCTTCATTTACTAGATGTACTTGTTTTCACCGATGCCCTTTTAAAGCATACAACTTTGTCTCATGATTCAGAATTTGAAAGTAGGAAAATGTGTCCTCCTTTTATCTTATTTGTTTATGCAATCTATCCCTCCTAGGATCTAACTACTCTTTTCCTTGAGTAGTCTTGGTCAGGTTCACCTTGACCTTCTTCGGTAAATCAACATGCTACATCAACAAGCTTTTTTTCATAATAATTTATGAACATGTGTATTTTTCACATTACCATTCAGACATTAGAATGGTCAACGTTCATTTGTTAGTGTGTCATTCATGCATTATGCTTTATAATGTAATCCATGATTATTATATAATAGGAATTTAATCCCACTTACTAATTCTCAACAGTCATTAAGATTAAATCTTTGTTCTCTTGACAAAGTCTTCACACAATTCCTCCATAGGAAACTTCTTCAACATGCAACCCTCTTGTTACATATCCCTCATAATCTGAAATGAACTCAACCTTGAGTCCACCTCAAGTTCATTATTTCAGATATCTACCCCAATTATTTATATATAACTAGGTATGTATTCTTATTATGCATTTAGTTTACATATCCAGTTAGGTATCTTCGTGTTATGAGGTTTCCTTCGAGTTGTGCTTACATGTGCTTAATCACAAGCATTAGTATGTTGTGTGTGTCCTCCACTAGCACACTTCATAGTTTCACATACATATTTATTAAAAATCATTGTAGACATGATTGTTCACAACCATTCTCTTGCAATCCTTAAACGAAAAATCATATTTCCTTCTATCATGACAACAAAGCATCCTTAATTATTTATTCTTTCAACAATTACACTATCCATGGTGAAATGAAACATATCCTCAAAAAACTATTATTCAAAACAAAAAAATAATGACTTCTTCAAAATAGAGTCAACCATGCATCCATGGCATCACTCAGATCTAGCAAGTACAAGTCTTTCCTCACATCCTACTAGATCAGGCAATCATATTATACTTTTGAGCATGTATATGTATGTCTACATATATGTATGTGCATAACTTGCACCTTTTTACCTCATTCATTCATATTGTTTTAACATTATCCAATTTTTTATGATACTTTATAGTCACTTACACAACCAATCCCATCAATAAAATCATAATTATGTTGCCCTCTTTACAAGATAATAACCAACAAAAGGCCACTTTTTCTCTTTGCTCTCTTAGCATTTTATCTTAGCTCTTTCTGAGGAATTTCATACTTCCTGAAGTTATTATTTTAACAAAATAATTAGACCCTTCATCATAGGGTCAACCATGCATCCATTGCATCATTCAGTCCAGGAAAGAACATTCCTTGCCTTACTACCCTCTTACTCATGAATTCATATCATGCCCTTTAGTATTCATACACTTATACACCATACTATTGGATTTTCCTTATTTACAGAGCATTAGTTTTACTAGTGTTGTTTTACTTCGTTATAATTAACATATATATACCATGTAATGAGTAGTAGCAGCATAAACAAGAGACAAAAATAACACAAGAGATTTATCCCGGGAAAACCCTAAATGGGGGAAAAACCCAACAAATTTTCTTAGATAGATTTCATTCACAAAGCAAGTCCAATAAGATAAACCCTAGCACAAGTGCTAGCTCAACTAGAAATACCACCCTAGCTACAACAATAACACCATACAAAGGTAGCGCACCTCCTTGAGGAGTAGTACACAAGAGAGATATATCAAAATACTGAACAAGAAGAGAGTGTGAGTGAGTGAGAAAATGAGCTAAGGCTCCTCCTTATTTATAGTCTTCTTGTCCTTCTAGCTGGTTCAACTTCTCTTTTGGGAAGGTGTCTTTTTATTATACTTTATTCTTCTAGGCCAACTTATCTTCTATGGTATTTCAACATATGTCCAATGGATCGATTTCTTCTAGAATCTTCTCCACATATAAGAAAGGTCATCTAGGAGGGAAAGATCCACCTGCAGCTACCAAAAGGCATCTTTCACGATGTATTAATTTGGTAGTCCATTGAATACTCTACAATCTGATAGAATGCACACAACTACTACAATGCCTTTGGTAGCTTGAATCATTAGGAACAGTCTTTGCAATCAAATGATAGAACACACATATACATCCAAAGGATCTGGTAATCTCCATGAAAATCATCTAGTAGAACATAACTACTTCAAAGTCATCCAATAGATCACAATTGTTGCCAAGTAGTAAAAAAATGTTGCCTATTGACACATAGTCAATACCAGTGGAACACATCCACTGTAGTAGCACAAAAATACTATCCCAAGACACACAGAGTCTTCTCTAGTGGTACACAACCACCAAAGTAGCACACAAATACTGTCCGGAGTCACACAACCTCCTCCAGTGGAACACATCCACTGTAGTAGCACACAACTACTTTCCAGAGACACACAGTCTCCACCAGTGGTACACAACCACCGAAGTAACACACAACTATTATCTAGAGTCACACAACCTCTGCTAGTGGAAACAATCCACTGAAGTATCACACAACTATTGTCTGGAGTCACACAACCTCCTCTAGTGGAACACATCCACCAAAGTAGCACACAACTAATATCTGGAGTCACACCACCTCTGCCATAGTCTTACAACTACATGTGTGATGTTTCTTCTCTCATCATGTTTGAAAGTGCATTACCCCCTCAGTCACCTCACGTGACTGATCCATGGAACCCTTGGCCATAGGGGTTAGTTAGCATTAGAAGTAAAAACACACCTCCCTCTCAACAAGGGTGGACATTCCAAAAAACTCTAAGCTTGTCCCTGAAGTACTCATACTTCACTCTTGACAAGGGCTTGGTGAGGATGTCCACTATATTCTTGTCCGTGGATATGCACTAGAGCTCCACATCTCCTCTTTGTACCATGTCCCAGATGTAATTATATTTGATCTCTATATACTTAGACCTATCATGGAATACAAGGTTGTCGGTAAGATTCATGCAACTTGGATTGCCACAATGTATCAAAGTTGGCTCCAATTCTAGATCAAATATCCTAGCTAGAAAATTCCAGAGCCATACTACTTCATGGCTTGCCACGCTTGTTGTGATATAATTTTGAAGTATTGAGTGTCACTAATGTCTGCTTCCTGCTCAACCATGATATCATGCATGATCCCAGACTGAAGTAGAATCTGGAAGTACTCTTCCAATCCATTGCACACCCTACCTAGTTAGAGTCTTTATATCCCTGCAACTTTGCATCTCCACCTGAGACATATCTCAATCCATATCCAACCATACCATGACGATAAATTAATATATGATTTGTTGCCTTCCAATGTACCTGTCTAGGTCCTGTTAACACCATCATTTTTTTAGTTATATTCAGTCTTAGTCAAGTCATGGTCCATGTGTCAAAGCATGTGAGTTCAGTTACCAAATAATGAATGGGTCGAAGTCAGCAAGTGGTCGATTGTCCCTTGGAGTTGGGAAGGGATGTTAGAACCAAAACATGTGTAAGTGGTAAAGGTATTTTCCCAAAGAGTCAGGTTCTGTCAGAGGAGAAAGTTTTACGTGCCAGAAGTCGAGGCAAGCTGTTAAATATAAGTCATGTCAGAAGACGTAATGACCATCATCAACTCATTATGAAGTAAAAAATAATGAAAAATCACGGTGCTCATATCACGTATACTCTGCAACTCTTATCATCTGTACTTTACATGCCTCGAATTGTACCCATCGCATGGATGTGCTGCAAAAATATTCGTCTTTCTTTGAAACCTCTAGTCACCATGGATTCAGTATCCCCTGGCATGATTCCAGCTCTCTCCCACCCAATTATAAATTCTGGTTGTTGTTGAGCCTCTAAATTGACATCCCCACTACCCTATTATACTCCTCATCTATACCTTTTTGGCTTACCTAAGCTTGGGTAAATGACAAAGAACACTACCATTAGCCATTGATAAGGTCATAAGGTAAAGTATAATTAATTCATGCATTTTTGTGGTTTATTGAGCTAGGAGATTAAATGTTTCATGTACTAATGATTCAATTTGCCATGTATAATCTTTGACCTCTAGATAAGTCCAGCCTTCCTGTACCAGCTCAGCTATCCGGTACTTGTGCGCCAGATTTCCACTGTCTGAATCCGGTACCAAGCACACCTTCTATTCAGACCCAGTACTGAATCTCACCTATCGCGATCCGGTACCAACGCCCGTAGACTGTTGTGATCTGATACCCCATTTGTGCACTGTTCGGATCCGGTACCATCTACCTGTCATGATTCGGTACCAATACAGGAAGCTGAATGTACCAAGTTTAGCTCCAGATCATGCCCAAGACAATTATTGGATGTTTATTGAATCATAAATGTTTTAGAAAGGCTATGTTAGGATAGTTTGTTGTTGCTTCATCCTCATGCACTTTGTGTCATGAGGATGAAGATTAAAATATGTAACTAAATAATTAAATTTAACAATTGACTGATTTGGAAACGATTTCACCTCCTTGTGTTTCACGACTAAGACTGTTTAAATAGTCATGGAAAGGGTGGTGGAGGTAGTGAAAAAGTTAGCATAACACAGCATGTGAAGCAAACTTACATATTGTAGAACATATTCTGGGTGAAGATTAATATAAGGACGTCATTTATCTCCATGTCTTGATCGGCTATGATTGAATGTGAGTTGAGTTGTTAGCATAGTTTGATTCTATGTTTTGAAGTTTGAATAAGAGTAATGTGTGGGTTGAAAGCAAGCTTACTGTAGACTCCAGTCGCTGACCTATTGAAGCGGCAAGGGCCCACCACCCAACAAGGGTCAACATCTTCGTAGATTAGTATTAGCATTTGATTTCAATAGTGTAAATGTTAGATTAGCTGAAGCTTTAATTCTTTCAGATGATAGGAATATAGTTTAGTCTAGGATTTCAATTATATAATTGCTTAGAGATATTTACTCACTCTGTTTTGCATATGCTTTGTTTCTGTTTTTATGAATTTGATTTTGTCTCATGGACATGAATGTTGGCAGCAGTAGTCAGACATATTTGCAGGAGAATTAGTGAAGTTCACAATAACATATTGTAAATCACAACATACTCAGTATATTGACTGTTGAACTACCCATGCTATGTCTTGATGATTGATGTGTGATTTCCCTTTCAGAAGTGTGATTGCACAGTTAGTTCTCAGGGTCAAATAGCAGAGTTGAACTGTCGAAAGAACTCCATCTCATACTTTCATGTGCCATAATGGAGTAGATAGCCTCTCCGTGAAAGACAACCAAACTGTGTTTTAGTTTGCTAGTTTGTTTTGTTTCCAGCATACATAATCTAGAATAGTTCTATACTCATGAAATTAGAATTACCTTTCTTACTGGTGTCTTGTAACTCTGTTTATTACGAATCCCAGATTGGTAATTAATGAGTGCATTATACTAAAAATATAAGCAACACAACATTTTGGCACTGTTGCTGGGGAGTTGCAAACAATAGGAAGTGATTTTTAGCTTAGATTGTTTTGCATAAATTTTGAATTCTTTTAAAGGCTTCTTGAGGGAGGAGGATAAAACATTTAATACATGAGTGAAGAGCCATGCGGCCACTAGAGTGGGGTTCTCTGAAATCAGGTTACCTTCTTACCTTCTAGATAGAATTAGGATTTAATTTCAGTTAAGAATCATATTTCCATTTTATGCATTGTAGTGCCCATGTCATTCTAAGGATTAATTTAATTTCATAAACAATTCATTTTCTAAACGGAGATAATGATTTCACAACATATATTTATTTTCTCAACATCCATTTCGGTAATTTAGGTTTATCACAGGGTAATAACTTTCTGGTAAAAACGAGATAAATGCATAACTTGACAAATACCTGATA
>JZKD02S0426211.1:0-11581 GCA_000966675.3 Picea glauca
TCAAGTTGTGATTTTCTTCAACCCCTCCTTCTTGGGTTGATTGTTTATGTTTTTCCATTTCTTGAATTCTATCCTTCATTGTATGCAATTCACTCTTAAACCCTAAGAATCTATCCTCTATTTGAATTTGAATAGTAACTTTAATTTTTTTTTATCAATCATTGCCTCTAGCTTTATATATATATAAACATATAATCACTCTTGTGGGAAACCTCACTAAGTGCATATATATATTAACGGTGTGCTATGGAAAAGTTACCATACATCGCTCTAAGCAGCTTTGAAAATTTGACGACAACTTTTTTTTTTTTTTTTAATAGGTGACTCCAACACGTGTTAATTTCATTTACTAGTTTTTGTATTTACAATGTTTTTTTATTATTTTCATTATATTCATGGGAGATATGAACTAACATTATATTAACATGGTAAAAATTATAGTTTTTTGGATTTATTGTTTAAACATGTTTTTTATGAGGTTTGAACATGGGCCTCTTTTAACAAAATTTATGACTTTTATCGATTAATTTAATCCATGTTGACTATCTTGTAGATACACTCATTACTATTAGGAAAATGACATTTACCAATTTATTTTTTATTTTTATTTTTGAAACCTTTGCATTAAATGTGAAGGAATTTTGATGATGATTACACAAATGAATTTGTGGAGTTTTATATCTCATGGTCCATAGTGCACCATTTTGGTATGGTGCACCTAATAAATTGATGTAACAATGCTTCTTGTTTGAAGTGCATCTAATATCCAACAACTTAGAAATCATATGTTACTACTCTAAATACTACACAAATAATTTCAACACATATGATTTTTTTTCTCTTGAAGTTAGATAGTACAATGATGTACCCTATGACATCCTATATTTTTTGAGATTATTTAAACTAATAAATGTCAAACCTCCTAAAAGTAACATCAACAAGAGTGAAGCTATGGCATTGAAAAACCCGAGGTCTAACAAGGAGATAATGATAATGAATGATGATAAAGGGAACAAAATAGTCATTAT
Source organism: Picea glauca (assembly GCA_000966675.3). Classification (NCBI taxonomy): domain Eukaryota; kingdom Viridiplantae; phylum Streptophyta; class Pinopsida; order Pinales; family Pinaceae; genus Picea; species Picea glauca. The sequence continues at coordinate 1,029 of JZKD02S0426211.1, forward strand.
GAACACATAAGAATATCAAGCTAAAATGTACGAACACTTAACAACTAGAGGATGCTACAAAAAGTTAGAAAAACACCCAAGCACAAGAATTATTAAGGAGGTTGAGAATACAATCAAAAACTTGAATTTGGATGAAGTCACAAAGAAAAATCTCATTCCAAAAAACCCTATCATCCCAGGAATATATGGCATGCCCAAAATTCACAAAAATGGAGTCCCCTTGAGACTGATTGTAAATAACATTGGATCCCCCACTTACCAATTGGTGAAATTCCTGGAAAAAACTTTGAAACCATTGGTAGGAAAAACCTTTTCTTACATTAAGGATTCTTCTCAATTTGTCGATGGTATAAAACATATTCATATGAATGAAAATGACATGCCAGTGAGTTTAGATGTGGTCTCTCTTTACCCAAAATTTCATGTTGAAGATGCTATTATGGTTATCAAGGATATCACTAATGACGAAATAGATAGCTTGGTGAAGACATGTTTGAAATCCACTTATTTTATCTTTTGAGGCGACATATATGAACAAATAGATGGTGTTGTGATGAGATATCCACTCTCTCCAGTGGTTGCCAATCTATATAGAGAGTATTTCGAGAAGAGTGTCATTGATTCATTTCCATTGAAACCAATAGAATAGAAAATATTCATTGATGACAATAACATAATTTGTCCTCATGGTAAGAATAATTTGGATAATTTCCTCAACAACCAATCTGATCACATCAAGTTCACTATGAAGATCTAGGAGAATAAATTCCTTTCATTCCTAGAAGTCTTCATTACTAAAAAGGAATATGGTTCTCTTGCACACCATGTATATCGGAAGAAAACCCACACAAAGAAATATTTGCATGTAGATTCTCATCATCATCCATCTCAAAATAAAGGTATCGTGAACACTCTTGCCACTAGAGCATTCAAAATTGATGATATAGAACATCTCAATAAAAAATTTAAACATCTCTCAGAAACCCTTCAAAGAAATGGATACAAAATGAGAGATATAAAAAAAAGCCTCCATAAAAGAGAAAAACCTAGAGAATATGACACATGCTCAAGAACAGGAAAGCATAATAAGAGTTATTCTCCTCTACATCAAATGGACAACTGATATAATAGCTAAGGTTCTAAGAACAAAACATATTGAGATTGCCTTCTCTCCCCCTAACTCCTTAAGGAACATGCTTGATAATGTTAAATACCTGATTGATTCTAAGATGAGAAGGGTGTCTATTTAATTCCCTTCTCATGCGAAAAGATATACATTGATGAGACCCATCTCTTACCAAAGGTTAGATTAAAAAAACATTGTGTAAATATCATACATGATAGGAATAAAAAGTCTGCAATGGTTGAGCTCTCTCATAAATCTAACCCTTAGATATGCATTGAATATACAAAGGTAATTTCTATAGAAGATCACTATAACAAACAACGAATCTGTGAAGCCTTCAAGATTGAAAAACATTCTCAAAATTTCAATCTGTGAAGCCTTCAAGATTGAAAAACATTCTCAAAATTTCACCAAAGATGATGGTTTAATGTGAGGGAATCCTATAAACCACTCATTCACACCTTTAAGAGTAAATTTAATAATAAATAAATAATCTACCAGCCGACCTTTTTGCTGACTACCATGACGTTATTTGTATTTAAAAGACTATGTTTCTTTCTTTATCCCCGGAGATTCTCTTCTCTCGAAGATGGATCATCTTTGTAGTCCGAAACTTTCATAGAGAAAAACACAAACAAAAAAAATAACAAGTTTCCATAAAAAATTCTGTCTTCTGCCTTTGAAAACCTAAACGAATCCTATATTTTACTTGACATATTAAAGAAGGTGCACAAATTATTATTTTTAATCTATCGGTGTGCTAATCTTATCACAATTCACCAAAGCTAGGGTGTATGATTTGCATTTAATCCTTTTTATATGCCTATGCATTTTATAGTGTCAAATATTATATAATACATCATGGCTAGGTATTTTTGAAGTCACCCTTGTGTATGCACTAACAAAAAGTAGTTGCACTGGTGTGTCGAGTCAAGAGGGTAAAAGAAATAAATTTCATTTTCATTTTAGTTTTCCCTCTTTGTTTAGTACTCCATTGGTTGATAAGTGTAACTAGTGTTCCATCATAGCTCGAGTTTGACTTCCTACTCTACCCTAAATTCACTCATCTTCTTGCTCATCTATTTATGTTAAGGTAGGGATTTTAATTTCTTCTTAAAAAAAATCTAGGTTAATATTTAAATACCCATATTTAGTTGCATGGATCCTCAAGAACAACCATCTTCTTGCTCATCTATTTATGTTAAGGAAGGGATTTTAATTTCTTCTTAAAAAAACCTAGGTTAATATTTAAATACCCATAGTTAGTTGCATGGATCCTCAAGAATATTTATGTTAAGGTAGGGATTTTAATTTCTTTTTAAAAAACCTAAGTTCATATTTAAATACCCATATTTAGTTGCATGGATCCTCAAAAACAAACAAGCATTATACTATGTAATTTTGTTTGCTTTTATTTTTTACACATTTTTTTGTTTTTTTCCATGTTTTTTTTGAGTTTTCATTTTTTATTATGTTTTTCAATATATTATCTATGTTGCATTGATATTTTAATTGATGTACCCTTTTGCAATGGTGCATTTCTATTACACAAGTATACTGGAAATGTAGTGAATGGTGAGCATGGGAGTTGTGTTTGCTCCTTCTAGGTGGGCATACCTACCTCACATATATTTAGTGTATCAATCATAGTAATGCTACTATAAGGAAAACAAATCTTTTGCAAAGGTTTTTATGAAATTACTTCTTCTTGTTGTATTTTTAGTAGAAGTTTTTAGTTAAGATGATTGGTTGAAGGTTATAGCGGAAGTTTTTTGCTTGGTGTTCCTATAACCAATCAAGCACACTAGTTCTCTATAATAATACATGTAATGATGATATTATATATCTAAATGCCTTGCAAATAAAAAATCAAAAAATGGTTTCCCATACTCAAATTTTGTAAAACACCATATTTAAAATAAAATGCCACATGGTGCATACTATACATATAAGTACAACAACTAAATTGGTGCATCTTGGTTCAAGGAACACTGCTTTAGGATTAAATAAAATAATCTATATTTTGTAAAAAAAAATATTTAAAAAAATCACTCTATGATGCTTACTAAATCTATAGACTTTCTATGCACCAATGCATACATTACTTTCCACACTGCAATAGGGTTAACAAGTTTTCATTCTTATTGGTGTGCCATATACATATAACTACACTGGTATGTAGTGATACTAGGATAACTGCACTGATATGTAGTGATACTAGTTGCACTGTAATAGTGATAAATAAATAAAAAAACCAAAGTAGGTTTGAATTTCGTAAAACATGATATTTTCAAAAAATTATATGGGGTGCACACTAAACATATAACCACACCAATGTTTCATTATGCAAGGTGTGCTAGTTTAGGATTAAATAAAAACACAATTTTTTTGTTGTTGTAAAAAGTACTATTTCAAAAAATATTTTTTCATGATTACAAAATGTATAAATGCCTCAATATGTAACTCTACTAGGTGCACTCGTTTATGTTTAAATATTTAAAAAACAATATCACTTAGTGGTGTGATATGGACATATAACCACACTTATGCATTGGGATACAAGGAACACCATACTAAGGTGAAATATAAAACATTACCAAACCAATATTTCAATTTTACTTTTCACTAGTGCTTCCAACACCTTCAAACATTGATGCCCTTTGTCCCCCTATGAGTGTCTCATTCTCTCGTGCTTCTAAATTGTTGTATTTCACCATAAATATTCATCCACAATGAAATCTAGTTCATTGATCAAGTTTTCAAAATCCATTGAATTGATTTTATTTTTATTTTTATTTTTGTGAAAACCTTGCCTTTATAATGAACATGAATGAACATGAGACTAGATAATTTTTGTGAAAACCTTGCCTCTATAAATTCACACTCTACACGATTATGTTCTTACATGCTACACTAATTTTTGTGCTCTATATCATTCTAAGAACCATGAGAATTTGAATAGATTGGTGTGTATATTTATTGCAATATCAAATGCAATAAGAATGTTATGAAGCATCGTTACAAGGTCCAATATCCATGCACACACACTGCAAAAAATAAATAATTATTACTATTTTCTCTGGTTATTACTTACTTGGTAGGACTTCTTGTTTGACAACATCCTTCATTTATCTAAATACCACATCTCGGCTATACACAACCTTCTTAGTTTTTGGGTTCCAAAGCTTATAACCTTTGATACCATTTGTATACCCAATAAAGATACACTTTTAAGCCTTCTTATCTAGATTACTCTTGTTTTCCTTTGGAACATGAACATAGGCCTTGCAACCAAATACCTTGAGATGTGTGAGAGAAGGCTTCTTGCTAGTCCATACCTCTTTTGGAGTCTTCTCCACCCAATTAGTCTCTTGGATACTAATAGGAATAGGTTCACTAGATAGGGATGAAGAAATAAGACCAACTGATAGAGGCGGAGGAAATGAAGGTTCAAGTACTAGATCTAGTGAAATATTAAGTAGAGGGGATTTTGTTTGATTTTTTAATGAGCTTGACATAGAAAGCGAACTATGCTCATGGATATTTGTTTCATTTTTTAATGAGCTTGACATAAAAAATGAACTATGCTCATCTATTTTATTTCTTAATGAGCTTGACACAGGAAGAGAACTATGTTCATATCCCTTGAGCATGGTTTCCAAGAGGTATTCATCAGACGAAAGAAAAAATATCTGGAAGGAATACATGTCAAGGGAATTAGAAGGGGTAATGGGGGGAATATTAGGCTACAAATCCTCTATTGAGTGGTTCACCATGTCAACTACCATATATACGTATAAAGAAGTAAATAATAAAGAGAGAAGCTCCTTCTCATTCGGAGTTGAACGCATGGGACATGATGCCACATAATTAACTTGTGGCGGGGGTGATACCACTTGCATATAAGGAACATTCAGGGAAGTCAGGTGGTCGAAAGTTAGACGAGGAATAATGAGTGAAATCTGGTCAATGGTCACAATGTTTCCATTATGAGGGAAATTCATCACTCGAAAGAGTTTGGACATGACAAATTTCATAGCATAGACACAGTCCTGCCCAAGGAGGAAATTAAAATCCAAGGGACCTTGAACTACCATAAAATCAATACAAATAGTTTTCCTTCCTAATGTAATGGGGAGCTGAGGAAGGATCCCTAAACTTTCATTGGTTCTTTTTATAGAAAGATTTGCCTCACCCCATGCAACTTGCTCATAAGGTCTTTTTCCATTTCCCTATGCCGACTTGAAGTCCCTTTTTACAAATCCCAGAGCCAAAAATTACATTTTTCCACATATAATCTCCCTAACAACTATACATCATGTGTATATGCAGGTTGCACCATTACAACCCGTGTGCATCGAGTTTTGCGCCCAAAATTAAAAAATGGTGTCGAGTTTCCATGTCACGTCACAAGATCCATGATCCTTGACCTTCCATATACTGGAAACATTCTGATTCAACCCTTCAGTTCCATTTGAAGGCTATAAATGGGCCATATCCAAGCCGTGGAAGAAGGAGAAGAATTCAACTTTTGAGAGAAAAGTTACTCTCGAGAAATTATTCACTTCATATTGATTCTGCATCCCTTTGTCCTTTAAAGTATGAACACATTGTTCAGCCCCCAAGCGCTTCCCTCTTTGATGGAGAACCTCATTGTCTCTCTTATATGAGATTGCCTTTGGTGGAGGCCCAGCTGGAAGGGACTTAGTTTCTCGGTTCTGAGACGTGCCGACATGGAAGTTTGTCACTCATACACTTTTGTTGATCATATTTTAATAGAAATACTCTTTTCTCGTCCAATTAATGTCTTGCAAATATTTGAGTTGTTATTCCATGGGCATATTTGTTATGAATACTCATGGATTATGCTATTATATGTGCTAAATTTATGTATTATCACCATATGTTTGTGTATCTTGGTTATTGAGGACAAGTTGCAGGTATATAGCTTTGAGTCGAGTGCTCAACGGTGGACTTCATCGAACGTTCATATGAGGTAAGCTCTTTATCTTATCTTGTTAGCATGTTTGTTTATATAGCATACTTGATATTAGAGTTTATTTCTTTAGTCATTTCCATCTGTTGTGGTTTACCCCATGTCATAGAGTGATTTTCCTCATAACAAAATTGGCGACCATATTGGGGATTAAATCTTCTATTTCAGGGTTTGGAGTGTTTTAATCCTTAGATTTCTATCGGTTAGCTTGAGTTTTCCTGTCCTTTGATTGATTGAAAGACTATTTGCATTTTGAATATGAGTTTCTTGGCCTTATCCTTAACCTGACAGTGTTTTTATACACATACACGGTTTTTCCCTTGATAGACATGTACATATGCGATCTGTCGTTCTATAAAGTGTGTACATACATGGTTTTTTCATAGACAGTGCATACATCATCCTTTTTTTGCTTGATTTCTGAGTTTGGTGTTTGCTAGGTGAGTTTTGATGGTTGCTGAGTCTTCTTGGGTCTCTATCATAACTGTTGAGTGCCTGCAGAGTGATAGGAAACCTTTCTTTGGTTGAATTTTCGAGAAATTTTTCTTTCACATCATATTTTTCATTGGTTTTCCTTACATATTGGGCTGAATGCTTGCTTCTTGATATCCTTCTCGGTTTGTCTCTTTTTTCTTACAGTAGGGTTTAAATATCAAGTTATTGTTCAGTCCTTGCATTTTCATTTACTTATATTGAAAATAAAAAAAATATACATTTTGCATTATGGCATTTGATCTTTTGGGTTCTTTTTATTGATCTTGATACATGTTTGGAAATATTGCATCTTGTTTGAAATCATAGAGTTCAATTGAAAATTGCATTTTGTAAAGCTTATCATTTGTTGAGAATTGAAGTTAGGAATTTGCATTATATTCATATTCATTTCTTTTACTTGCTGAGATAACATCATCAGTATCAAGACCACATCTTTTGAGTAAAAAAAGCCACTAAAAGTAATGATGATAAATTTAAAATTGATTAGAAATGATTTTGTTTTTCAGGGTGCACAAACTAGCTTAAGATATAGAGACTTGGAATAAGATTTTGTGAGTAAACTTTTCCAAGGCTATTAAACTCAACATATGTGTTTGACTAAGGGAGTGGTGAAATCCATTATATAATTGGTGATGTAGGGAGGCTCTTCTCACACCAGAGTTAAGCACGAGTTCGCACAAAGTTGGTTGCAAAGATATCCCTATAATACCTTCTTAGTGTTAGAGATATTTTTGGGGACCTATTTGTATCTGGGGGTCTTTCTAGTGCCTTTACATCCATGAGAGGTGGTGCTTTAAATATTTTAGGCTTTGTTAGCTTTCCCATACGGTGGACCTAAATTACAATGGTTCTCCTGCGCGTTGGTTATATCATGGTGGCTTTAGTTGCTTGACATAGGTAACCACATAGGTTACTTGCAAGGGTTATTCTATAGGTACCCTGGGTCAGATAATGGTCATAAAACACACAACCTTTATGGATGATTACCTCTCCGGGGGGATCTGACCGACTACGTTGTTAAGCCCACGAGGGCCCTTATAATTGATTCTGATACCTCCAATCTTTTGAAGGGAGTCTCAGGCCCCTCTTGGGTGAGGTATACATACTTTAGTGAGGGAGGCCCCTTTCAACCACTATATCCTGTTTGTGTGCATATTGTGCTCCATTTAGTTAGATGAAATGCATCTACAGACAAAACTAGTAGTGGATCCTTTTGAGAAATGGGCCTTTTATTTCATAGGACCTATTAACCCTCCATCCAAAAAAAACATTTATATCCTAGTTTTCACAGATTATGTCACAAATTGGATGGAAGCAAAGGCCCTCCTAACAACAACAAAACAAGCTATGGTAGAATTTCTCTATAGAGAAATATTCATCAGGTATGAGCTACCTAGGGATATCTTTACATATGGGGGAGCTCAATTTACCTCCAAGCACATTAGAATCATCATAAAGCTCTACCATATTAAGCACACGATAACCATTCCATATCACCCATAAGCCAATGGACAGGTGGAAGGGACAAATAAAATCCTTGAGAACATCTTAACAAAGACTGTTCAACTTCATCTCAAATATTGGGAAGACATGCTTCCAAATGCATTATGGGCATACAGAACTAGCTAACGAAACACTACATGATGAATCCCATACAAATTGGTGTACGGGAAGTGAGATATTTTTTCCATAGAGGTTGAAGTGGAAATTTTGAGGACTGCACTTCAACTAGGCATGGATCTGTTCAAAGCACAATGCCAACTCCTTCACTAGCTTAGAGAATTGGATGAACTTCACCTAGTTGCTTTGCATCATGCATCCATCATTGAACAACAAAGGGATAATTGGTATGAAAGGTTCATAAATAAAAAAGGGTTCTTAGTTGGATATTGGGCCTTATTATTCAACTCTATATTCAAGGAATTCAAAGGAAAATTACGTAGTCGATGGTTTGGCCCCTATGAGATTGATGTTGTATATGATAATGGGGTAGTAAAAATCCAAACCATCGATGAGGAAAAAAATACATTAATGTAGAATGGGCATAGAATCAGACTGTATAAAATGACACTATTCCCAGAATCCTTCTTAAGAGGTATCAACAAGGGTTGGGGAAACACTGACCATGAGATTGTTCACACGAGTGGATCCTCACCCGCACAAATAATAATAATGAACTAGTTGTGAAAAATATTGTTTAGGGCATTATTAGGCAAGTGATTTCTAGAAACCATATAATAGCGGACATTACCCCCCCAAAATAAAAAAATAAATGAAGGACCATCCTTTGGAAATTGTCACATATTTTTACATACTCCTTCATGTCGCAGAAGATAGTGAGCCAGTAATACCCAAGGTGAAGTAATTCATATCTTGTCCTCTTATCTATGAAGTGTCCTCCATAGGGCCCATCTTGACATTCCCTTAGTATTCCATAAATATCTTCTTTCCTTACACAACATTGGATGATAGAATTTGATCTAGTGTAGAAGAGACATCCATCGGTCCAGGAATATCAACAACTTTTCTTGAAAACCCTCTATCTTTCCTTTGGTGATAGGTGTGATGGGATTTTTCCTGCAGCTAAATAATTAGCAACATTTGCAAACCACAATGAGTTAGTATATACTACGAAAATATGCTCATCAGGAAAAGTTTCCTCGAGTGGGGGTGCATGTTGATGTTGGTAGCATCAGATAGGTATTTCCACATAGGTCTATGTGTATACACTTGTGTAAATTTTCCAAATCCTTCTACCTTGAGAATTGACTTTAATTAAAGGAATTATTAAACTAAAGTTATTTTATTAATTAGTTAATTTGTTTAAGGAAATGCTAAAAGTAATTATAATTTGATCTTAGCCATTGATCTCAAGTGAGTTGAGAATTAATATCAACTGTCAATCACTTTGGATATTAGGGTTAGGTCATAAATCAATATTATAAAATCAAGGATAGGGTGAATGAGGAAGACACATGGCACTTGACACATTGATACACAGTAGAGGACTTTTTCTCAGAGGTTTGGATCATGAAGGATTGTGATTGAAAGAGATCTTGGATAGGTGGAGATGGAATTCCATCTAGAGATCAGGTCAAGGAGAAGAGATAATAGAGGTAGTCGCAAGTGGGTTTCGACAGAGTGAAGCCACAATAAAGGGTCGAGTCGTACGAAGTTTGTTGTATAGTCCTTGAGGTCGTGTATGTGGTTTTTAGTGGAGACAGGCGTGCATATGTGGGTTTTCTTAAATTCATATACACCTCGAAAAGAATGACATATATGGGTCATATAGCATAGAATAATTTTCCAAGTTTGTTTGCAGTTGTATTTCTCTCAGTGGTCCATTATCCATGTTATGGGAGCCCTAATTTAATTATAACAAAATCATCTCAGCACTGGTTTTACCTCTAGAGTTTTTCTAGGGGTATATACCCAAAAATGTTGGTGTTTATGTGTGCATGATTTGGTTTCCACTGTCTTTATTTGATTTGAATATTCCAGCAATGTTTTTTTTTATGAGCTGCTAATCTGATTTGTAGTAAGGAAATCACTAGAAAACAAGATACCTAGGTGTCTAAGTAAGGATTTCATCATGGTATCAGAGAAGTCCCTATTAAAGGAAGTTGGATATAAAATCCATAGCATTTGATAAAACATCTATCATATCTACAAGAAATCTTATTAGATCCATAAACATTAGGAAGAAATCGAAGGACATATTTCAGGGAAACAATCGTACTGAGAAATAACTACGGTTTTGTAGTCATACAAAATTGTATGCAGGTTGTAGAAGAAATAGTAATGTACTTACACGGGTTTCTTACTTCAAAACTTCTTTCACTACGATGTTGATCTGCTTGTTGTTTCATGCAATTCTGTGCCATGGTCAGGTTGTCCTTTAAGATTTGGAGAATTTGTTGTTGATTCTCGATGTGA
>JZKD02S0426211.1:15924-41502 GCA_000966675.3 Picea glauca
AAGTACTCAACACCTTGAAAAAGAGATAATTTCAGATAATAAGCCTCTTCGAGGGGGCAACCTCCTTTTACCCCACTTAAATGATCAAGTACAAGATGATTCAAAATGAAAATGTTTCCTTGGTATATATAGGAGACTAGGAGGTATAATTACAACTAATGGCCTAAAGCCAACATAAACAAATTAACATTACTAATATAATATTCCCCAATTAAGGGGTAATGAGCCAATATTAGGGCTTAACAGTCAATGTGTACGGAAGGTGGAAGTTAGGTAGAATGAGTTAGACCTATTAGTCCATTTTGTAATGGGATAATCCCTAATATCAATGCATGTTATGAGGAAAATCACTCTATGGCATGGGGTAAACCACAACAGACGAAAATTACTATAGAAATCAACTCTAATCTCAAGTATGTTGTATAAACAAACATGCTAACAAGACAAGATAAAGAGCCTACTTCATCCGGATGTTCGATGAAGTACACCATTGAGCACTTGAATCAAAGCTATATACCTACAACTTGTCCTCAATAACTGAGATACACAAGAATGTGGTGATAATATATATATCTAACACATATAATAGCATAATCCACCAATATTCATAACAAATATGTCCATGGAATAAGAATTCAAATATTTGTAAGACATTAATTGGACAAGAAGAGAGTATTTCTATTAAAAGATGATCAACATAAGTGTATGAATGACATAATTTTGTGTCGGCACATCTTAGAACTAGGAAAATAAGTCCCTTCCAGATGGGCCTCCACCAAAGGAATTCTCATATAAGAGAGACAATGAGGTTCTCCATCAAAGAGGGAAGAGCTTGGGGGTTGAACAATGTGTTCAAACTTTAAAGGAAAAAGGGATCCAAACTCAATATGAAGTGAATAATTTATCTAGAGTAAGTTTTCTCTCAAAATTTTAATTCCTCCTCATTCACAGCTTGGATATGGCCCATTTACAGCCTTCAAATGGAAATAAAGGTCCAATTTGGAGTGTTTCTAGTATATGGAAGGTCAAGGATCATGGATATCATGACGTGACATGGAAACTTGACACGATTTTTTAATTTTGGGAACAAAACTTGATGTACATGGGCTATGATGGTGCAACCTACATATACATATGTTGTATAGTTGTTAGGGAATGAATATGTGGAAAATATTATTTTTATTTCTAGGAATTGCAAAAAGAAACTTCAAGTCTGCATAGGGAAGTGGGATAGGCCTTCTGAGCAAGTTTCATGGGGTGAGGAAAATCTTGCTATAACAGATGCCCCCTAATGTGTGAGGTCAGAGGAGTATCTGCAATGGACGAAGTACATTATAATTCCCTGAAGTGGAGTAATGGAGACCCAGTTGGATGAACTGGTTGCTCATAAGAATATTACAATCCATAATGACTTTGTAAACATGGTTTCCAATTTGAATTACATTGCAAATCCATGTCGAAATATACCAAATAGTTTTTCATGGCCATGAATAGGCAATACAAAGTAGATGCATTCCATAAGATGTCATAGTCACAAATAAGGCCCAGTGAAAACCAATCTCAAAATCAATACGAATATATTTGTGTATAATGGAGTACAATCTGATCCCCCATGATCATTGAAGTCATATAGATACTGGTCCAATGAATGATATAAAAAACACAGGAAAGATGTGACTATAAACTGATGTCTTCAAGTATTCTACACAATCTGCCAAAGGTGCAAGTCTACATCATGTGAATAAAGGAGTTGAGGTCGAACACAATGAGACTTCTTTTGATTATCGGTCATTAAGGTATACCGTTAACAAACATGAGACACTGTACTGATAATGAAAGTAGGTATCAAGGCACCAAGTACATTCTTACAAGTGTGAATAAAGGTGTTGAGTTCAAACACTTGAACAATCCATCGACCATGAGACATTGATGTATTCCCAATTGTCGATAGTGATAGAACCTGCCATTGATGACTAAAAGGATCTAGGCACTCACTAGACTCTAAGCCTCATTTATAGAATAGATGAGTTGAATTCGATGGAAGGAGACCCGCGGAAAGGAGAGAATTAAGGCATCTCTCATCATTTGGCACGAGGTTCAAAGCAATATCTTGATGATTTGGAGGAACTTGGACGAAGATGATGTTCATGAACCAACGACCCTGTGCATATATTGCATGCACCAGATGCAAGTAGTGCATGAAAGAGGCCCTCTAAATAGCAACCAATAAGGAAAAATACCGACAAAGGTGAGGAAACCACCAATAAGGCTAATGGAATCCAAGACACTTCACGAATCCCAATGTGTGAATAGATTTATTTTCATCAAACACAAGGGAAACCCCCCAGTCAGTGACCAATGAGGATATGTCGATTGTTGGGTTCAAGGTTACCTACCCATAATGAAAGTAGGACCAATGTGCACGGTAGGACTGCAACTTCATGTAACTCTGAGACATAGTGAGGGTATGGTCGACACGAAAAGTCAAGAGTTCTAAGAAATGGATGACACAGACTTATAGACATCCTTTGAACAAGAGCATGAGACATATGGAGGAATCTGAAAGCATAGAATTTATAATGAAACTTTGTGATGCAAGAGGCACCAATCAAACTCTCCATAGGGACTAGAAGAGTAACCAATCGGAGGAGTAAACTCTAAGTAATGAGATCAACTTCCTAAGGTCATGCTAAAACCAAACTTTGAATGAAAAATGGACTCAAATTTTTTTTCTCTATTCAAAGGCGACATGATTGTTGCCAACATGAGATAATATTCTTTTCCCACCCATGTTTTTTTGTTTTTTCATAGACAAATGAATTCCATGATACAGAGGAGGAAACGAGTGTCGTGATTAAGAAACTAGTTACAACAATGGAACATACCTATGCTCAATGGAAGAAGGTGCATGTAGGACATGGATGCTTGGGGGAATGTTTCCTCTTGGGGTATAGGGTGTCAAGATACAAAGGATATAAACAAGGATCTGCTTGGATGATGATGCAATTTGTTGAGGTAATAGGATTATAGTGAGAAAGCGGGAACTGGCAATAGGCTTGATATTGCAAGAAGGATAATGGAGTGCATTTCAACTTAACGCCAAAGAATTTCCTTTTTTGAAAATTTTGTCCCTAGGCCCAAAAAAGTATAAAAAAATACCCAGGAAAACTCTTCTAGCAATTAGTGACTACAGTATTCCTTTCTCGAAATTAGTCTACTTGGTCCAAAAAAGGGTTAAACTTACACCAAGTAGACTTCCTTTGAAATCCAATTAACGAGTTTGAGAGAGACAAGTTCACTTGACAATCTTTTTGCTTTTAAATAGAGTCAGAAAAGAGCTTAACCAAGACTCGGTGGAAGTCCCATAGGTATAGGTCAAAATTCTTATGAGTGAGAATATGAGGTTCAAACAGAAAGTCATATTGAAACTATAAGGGACTCCTGATATTATGGAAACAATATTTTCATGGGCACCGAATGGCACAAAGATTCTAACTAGGGAACCCATGTTTGGTAATCCTATACCATTCACTAATGGCACTTCTAGTAGTAGAAAGAAGGTTTCATGTCGCTAATAAATGGGTTCATACCTAAGGCATATGAATCACATTTATAGGATAATGCAAGTGTGTGAAACAAAGTGATGACCTATCCTATATGTTGGTGAAAGAAAATACCTGCCAAAGTCATGAACGTGCAACATGGTTCTAGAAACCGCAAGAATCCCTGGATAAAACCACCAAAACCAGCTCCATCCACTGCACTATTAATCCACTAGGCCAAAATATTAGCAAAAACTATGTAAAGTGGGTAAATTTTTCTATAAATAGTAAAAATAACCAATTTTACCATACAATTTCACATTTTAACCCAAATAGTGCATTTTGGACCAATTTTCCCACGACCTTCAAGTGTTGATTGTGGGATATAAGAGTGACGAAATTGAAAACGATTTGGACCAAGTAAGTACCCTTTTCCCTCTTCTTCATTTCTAATGGATTACAATTTTAAATTAGGTCTCATTTTTTGAGTTTTTTAAGGTGCAAATTAGGAAATAGGGTGTATGTGGGATGTAGTTCATTGGGTCACGTATATGAAGCCCTATACACAACTGTTATAAAAAAAAACTGCGTATATGAAACCCTATATACGACTATGTATAATGCAGCTCACGTACATGTCTGTAACTTGGTTTTTTAAAGAAATTTGACCCAAAAAATGGATTTTTCTTGCAGGATGGTACTTGAATGGAGAGAAAGAGAGCATGAGGAATTTGATGTTGCAGTGGAAATAGATATAGGGGCCCAATTAGCATTAAAATTATGCGGGATTGACAAGTTTTGAGCTCTCAAAGGGATGAGGGCTCAAGTGAGGTTGCTCCAAATACTGGTGAAATTTCGGGATCCGGATACAAAGCCCTTCAACCTCGATGGGAATCCATTGAGAATTAAAGTCAAGGATATCTACTTTATTACATGATTGTCACCTCAGGGTGAGGTCATAAAACTCAAAGCGTGGTGATATGGGAGTGGCATTAACATAGAGGACTACATCGCCACTCACTATGTTGCAGGAATATGAAAGGTAAGGATCCAACTCCCCATTAGAGCCATCAACAACTTGAGTTTAAAGATCATCGTTATTGTACTCACACGGATTGTGGGGTCAGACTCATTGCACCAGGCATCAAGCCCATTGATGTTCTACTCATTGGAGTGCTTACGATCCATAGTGTATGATTTGTGCACCTCACTAATTTCTAACATGAAGAGCCAACTGAAAGACTACAAACAGGGTAGGAAGAGGAACTTTGGGTTTTCATCTATCTTGCTTAGTTTTTTCTTTGAGAGGGTTCCAGGATTGATCCCTAGAGTTAATATTTCTCTACATAGACCACTCAATCCATCCATGTCACGGTGGACCAAGGTGATGAGGCGGTTGGGAGGTGGTAGAGTACCAACCCCCTACAACGATGAGTTATTCTTCTGGTGGTGTCGAGCCCTAGATGACTACCCTTATGCAGGGATAGACTACAGAGGAGATCCATACATGCCACTTCCACTAGTTTCTTCCTATGGAGATAGAGGTATGAATTTTTCTTATATATTTCATTTTTTTGTATCTTTTAAAAGATTTAAAAAACACAAATGTATTTGGATGATGTCAAGTATTTAACAAAAAATCTTTGTTTCGCAGATGTGGGTCTGCAACAACCAGATGGATTTCCATGACACTGGTGGAGGCACCAGGGGGGATGAGCTAGTGGGAGGAGACTTAGAAATATTACTTTAAAATGTGTAGGGAAACTTGTATCATTTGACGCACATAATACCCATGGTTTAGGTAGAGGATCTGCCAGAGGCGATGTAGTGAAAAGTGATGGGTGTGCCCCATGCATGGGTGTGACTCTTTCCGCGTCTCACAAACTTCATAGTATGCTACCATGACACACATTCGGCACCACGGGTGTAGATGTTGTGGTCATTGTATTGATTGGCTGTATATTTATTTTGAGGGTGTGACCCCTAATTTTTGTACTATGACACCATATTTTTGGAGAGATGAAATATATATATAAATTTGGTCTTTGGCTTTACTTATGTTACAATGTGTACATTGATAAATTTGTTTTCTTTACTTTAGTTATGTGACAAATTCCAATATAAAACATAATTAACATATGCATCAGATACATAATTAGAACTTATGGGTATGTGATTATAAGTAATAAAATCAAATGTCGTTCCAAAAGTCATACCCATAGGAATCGTCGAAGTAGAGTAGGATCTCATACATGATAACTTTCATTCAACTGACATACTACTAACTAGGAGTCCAGGCGAACCTCTAAAGAAAAAATACTATGTGAAATGGAATCGCGTAAAATCTGTATAACGATGCTATATTCAACCACATTATTCATTGATGGCCCTAGACAAATGCCACTTGAAGACACTAGTTTAACCTTGGGTGAGAAAAGAACCCAAGAAGCAAAAACCAAGTTCCATGTATGACAACTGGCATTGTCTGTGAATCCTAAGTAAACCGAAGACTCCATTGGCATCTGCCAACTAAGGGAAAAATCGATAAGCAAGTTGATGACACAAAGGAAAATAAGTATATACACTAAGATACACTAGTATACAAAGAGTTACACCCAAGCTTGGGGATCAAGCGTAATATATTTTCAAGTAGAGCCCATTTTTGGGCTCAACCAACATATTCCCTTCATAATATTCTAATTCATAGGATCCTTTTTCTAAGACATGTCACACAATATAGGGACCGTGCCACATGCGGCTGAACTTGCCTACCCCTAGCGGGTCTATGTCTTGGTCATACAAGAGGACCAAGTCACCCTTAGCGTACTACCAAGGACAGAAAGAATAATCATACTGGAACTTGACACATCGTTTATTTTCTACGATAGTTGTAGAGGTATCTCAATGTTTCTAATCTAGACTCTCTAGGTGTATGATGCGTTCTTCGAGATCATAAGTGTTAGGGAGGATCTTAACTACTAGTCTAAGAGATAATATTTCAGATTCAATAGGAAGGATCAACTCCACACTCTGTACTAACTAAAAAGGAGAAAAACAAGTGGAATTCGTAACTGAGGTTCGGTATGCCCAAAGTGTTGGGTAAAGCATTAAATGCCAGTCAGATTTTCTTTGGCTGACAAATTTTTGAAAAATGGTCTTGAGAGACTTGTTCACGACCTCTACTTGTCCATTTTCCTGGGGATAGTAAGGGGATGAATGGACATGTTTAAACCCCAGTTTCAATGGTAATTCTTTCATCATTTAGTTCTAAAAGTGACTTCCATGATCAATGACAATCTCACTTGAGATTCCAAAGTGGGTTATAATTTGATTGAACACGAAAAAATATGTAATCTTACCATCAGATTTAATTGTATGAATGGCCTCTTCCCACTTAGTAAAGTATTCTATGACCATGATAATATGTAGATGCCTCCCAGTCGAAGTTGTGTTGCAGTCCAAAAAATCCACCCCCGACTTGGTGAAGGGACCAACGGTGATCACTATGTGAAGAGGGGCTAGATGCAATCACATTTTCTGAGTGAACACCCAGTAAGGGTGACACCTCTTGACAAGTTCAACACAATCTTTAAAAATATATGGCTAAAAATAACCAGCTAGAAATATTTTTTGGGTTGTCACAAGCCCAGATAGGTGACCACCACAAGCTCTGTTGTGACATTCATTAAGAACCCACTCAGTCTCTCCGTGATTCAAGAAACAAAGAAAGATATTATCTACACCTTGGCGACAAAAAATTCCACCGATGATAAGGTAGTTTTAAGCTTGATACCTTATACATTGGCGATCGTCTCTCGATAGATACTGAGAGAACTTCAAGGTTTGAAGATACATTAAATTGTCTCCATACTAGGGGTCTGAGGATGAGATAAGGAAAATGTGTTCATCCATGAATGAATCGACATGGATGACGTCCTCATCTATTCGAGGGAAGTCCGATATTAACTTGGAAAAAAAATAGTGATTTCTTGGATTTCATCGAAGAAAACTCGAGGTCAAACTCTTGCAAAATGAAAATCCATTTATTGAATTTCCCCCCTATAATACACCTAGTAAGGACGTATTGAAATGGATTGACATCAACAACTACGGTATTTTTTCAAAGCAGTATGTAGTGCCGCAATATTTGAACCATGTGTACGACAACCAAAGCTATCTTCTTAACATGAGAGTACTTGAGTTTAGGACCGACTAAATTTTGACTAAGGTAGTAGACAACATGCTCATGGAGCTTATCATCCTCTTGAACTAAAACCATACCAACCTTCAATTTAGATGTGGACATATAAAAAAAAAAATCCCTATTGAAGTCTAGAGGCTTCAATAGAGGCATCCACACCAAGTATTTGTTATGAGCATCAAAGGACTCCTAGGCTCACTCATCCCATATAAGCAGAGTGTCCTTCTTCAATAGATGCATGAAACCCTTAGTAATATTGGCATAGTTTACTATAAATTGATGTAAGAAGTTATATTTCCCCTGTAAACCTTGAAGCCGACAAATGTTGCACGGGGGAGGAAATCAAAGTATTTCCTCAAACTTTAAAGGATCCACCATGATCCTAGTCTCAAAAACTAAGAATCCTAAAAGACAACCCGAACTAACGCAAAAGATGCACTTATGAGGGTTTAAACGGATGTGATAATAGCGACATATCTAAAAAACTAGCCGAAGGTGGGTAGAGTGATCCACTCTCTTGCAAGAGTGAGTAGCGAGATCATCAAGGTAAGACTTTACTATATTCTTGAGATGATGAAAGGCGAAGGTCATGGCACGTTGGAAGGTTTCTCCGACATTTTTAAGGACGAAAGGAATTTTTCGGTATGCGAAATTACCCCAAGGACAAATAAATGTCATCTTATGCTAATCCTCGGGTTTGATCTGAATTTGATTGTACCCTGAAAATCCATCCATGAAAGAAAAAACCTTGCTTCCCACACACTCATCGAGAATCTAATTAATGAAAGGTGCCAGGAAGTTATCTTTAGGGAAAGCCTTATTCAAGTCTCGAAAATCCATACACATGGATGGTTCCTTGCTTCGTATTCACGAGATAGGGATTGGATACTCATTCATTCAAGGGAATTGGCTAGATAAAACCTGCATTAAGTAGTTTTTCCACCTCTTCCTTAATAGCATGGGCCTTCCTAGGATTAATAACTCTAAGTATTTTCCAAATAGGTTTAACATCTAGGTAGTTTTTAATCTCATGTTCGAAAATATGAGGGTTAATTACTAGCATCTCTTCATATGACCAAGATAATACACCACACAATTATTTGAAGAGATCGATGTAGATCTGAATTTCTTCAGGCGAACAATCTGCACCGATATATACATTTTCAATTGTGATGGTAGGAGAAATACTCGCCATGTTTTCTTCAGCATAAATGTCATGTGTATCAAGTGTAACTACGACGTGACTGACTATCTCACTCAAGGTAAATCTCAAATCATCTTGTTCAATCCTAACAAGATCCGGGAGGAAGTAAGAGTGATGATGCATATCATCCCATGGCCTATCGGAAATGTTCATGGCCTCTAAGATATCTTCATCTGAATGTAAATTATCATTGAGGAAATCATATGAGCAAGACAATGAAGTGGCCCATATAGGATTAAGAATAAGATCCTTTGTCTGTGAGGAGACAAGATCTAGGTCAGCAGAATAGTCAAAAATAGCCTGATACACTATCTTTGGCACCAATAGTGGCATTGGCATTCCAATATGTGACTGAACTTCACAAGACATGGCTGAGGAAGGTAGGGTCCAAGGATCGTTAAAATACTAAGTGCGGAAAGGAAAGGACCTTATTGACAAAGAAAACCTACTGGACATGGCGTAAATGTGATCAATTAGTGCTATGAAATAAAAGGTACCCATAAGGGGGAAATACATTACGATACCAATATCCTTAGTTTCCAGCTGAGAATTATCGATCATGGGGATCAAAGGTCTAACTCATGCATTGGGACTAGAATGAGTAAAGGAAAATTGATCGATCATCATGATCTTTCCTTCGTGAGGAAAACATAAAGTACAAAAAATGGACAATATGACTATCGTCATAGCATAAGTCCAATTGCGCCCTAGTAACAAGTTATAGTCAAGGGACACATCAACCACCTCATCCACCTCCACTATCTTTCCACCTAAATGGATAGGAAAGGTAGGAAGAATACCATGGGGATGGAAAGAATGACCATCAAATGCGGTCAACATGGTCGAATATTGAGAGAGGGTCAAAGCGCCAATGGATTTCCAACAAGTTAGGGACATCATGCATGTTGTAGAACCTTCATAAATAATAATACGTTTGATGGTATACTTTGAGTAATCCACATGGATTTGGAAGGCCACGTGGTAAGGCAAGTGAGGCTGAACATCTATAACGTCAAACTTAATAACCTTAGAGCCACATGGGTCTAGAGATCCTAATCCATATAGAAAGGAATTACTCTATGAAGGACACATCTGGAGTACCTCCATAGCCGACATCGCACAAGGGGTTTGAACCAAATATTTAAAAATAGAGTAGTTTTGGAGAAATCTAGCAT
Organism: Picea glauca; assembly: GCA_000966675.3. Classification (NCBI taxonomy): domain Eukaryota; kingdom Viridiplantae; phylum Streptophyta; class Pinopsida; order Pinales; family Pinaceae; genus Picea; species Picea glauca. Next base: position 26,047 of record JZKD02S0426211.1, read on the forward strand.
TAGGGTTGTGGGTAGGGCATTTGAGTACTCCTTTAGGAATATGAGGCAGAGGCTCTAGATTTTCAATATGCAAAGGTGCTTCTAGAGGATGGGGAGACTCTAGACCTAGAACAATATGTGAAGGACTGTAATCGTGAGACTAAGTGGATAAATTAATCTGAGACTTAACCATATTTATGTAAATATGGTCGTTGTCATGCACCAGAGGATTTTGAATCCCGTTCGATGATTTTTTGACATTTTAGGATCTCGAGGCCATGTTTTTATTATGTAGAAAAGGATTAGTCAGCACAACAAGAAGTATAACTAAGATCCTTGTATCTTCCTTGAGTTTGGGGCACAAGTGGGTAAGGTGATCATCAGTACAATTATTACAAGGTAATTTCACCATCCGCTTATTTTTCTTTCCCTCACCACCATTAATTTTCAATCTATCATTGTTATCATTTCCCTTGGATTTATTATCATTCCTCCCACCTTTATTATTGTTACCACATATTTTCCTTTTATTCCCTCCTGGTTGTTGGTTACCATTTGGGTTGGTCGATGACTGTACATAATGCACATCCACCGACTGAGTGGGAGTAGGGGACAAAAATGAAGCCTGTCCTTCTACAGACTAGCTTAGAGACAAAGATTTCAAATGGATTGTCACCAAGTCTATTGATTTAACATTTTTGGAGCCTATAATGCCATCGAAATGAGGCCAGATATTTTGTCTAGGGACGTCATTTGACCTCGGTGTGTCAGGAATAATTTCATATAACATCCCAGACTGAGCATATATGAGATATAACTATTGGGATTTGAAAATCTATTCCTCTTCAGATTTTACCCTGGATGTAGAGACATCCTTCGAAATATAAGGCAGTAAATACTTAAGAAACTATTCCAACAGGAACTATGGAGGATTGTAGGATTTGATCAACGTTTTCCATCTATGCCAGTCTTGGATGTGATTCGAGTTATGGGTGGCTTTTTTCTGGTAGAGGGCTGGCAAAATTTGTGTGGAAGCATCATAACAAAAGAACAATTGGAAGTGGTTGATAAATACTAAAACCATTTGGTTAAAGTTACCATATGTCCCCCCTGGTAGCTCTATGTACCATTTCACTGCGACCACCGTGAGGGTGCGTTGAAACAATATTAAATGAATAGAATCGTCATTAAGGGAATTTGAAGAGAAGCAAAGATGAAAAGTAGTGACATGATCACCAGGATCCTCACTAGTATTTCCCTCGAATGTCAAAATATCCAATGGAATCTTGGTGGGGACGGGGGGCCATGAAGGATCATGGTGCACCAAGTCATTTAGTAATCTTGATAAGTCTGGAAAATTAAGCGTGGCCAAAAAAGGGATCTGGGGTTGTGGCATCTAAGACCATGGTTCTGGGAAAGATTGTTGCTAAGGAATAACAACCTATCCAAGGTTCTGGTATGCACCATGGACCTGTCCGGGATTGAAAAACCCCCCTCCAAACTGATTCATAAGGGGTTGGTTGGGAACCATTCCAGTTGAATGTTATAATGAGGGTTATAAATATTCTCCCCAGCTAGAGTAGCTCTAGGTTGGGGGTTTCCCAAAGTATGAAACTGACCTCCCCTGGGTGGAAATTTGGAGGATAGAGGTGGATTCATCGTGCCGAATTTGCTGGTCGGAATCAGTGTGAAGGGGGTAGGTGTAAAGGAAGGAACATAAGTAGCAACTTTCCTACCTAGTTGACCACTCCATCCAAGAGAATTAAGACTAGGATGAGAACCAGGGTGAAAATGAGGTTGGATTCCAACCATAGGAGTTGTTTGGGGAATATGAGCACCTCCAAACTAGAATGAAATATGTGGAGGATCCATGCCCCCAAGTCCAATACTAGGATTTGTATTCGTCGCTGAAATGAATGACAAAAATTGCAATGTGAGATTTGACATGCCATAAGAGGAAGGGATAGAGGCCGTAGGGATGGATTGATTATTGTACCTAGGTGTACCAAAAATAGACCCAAAAGGGTTTGTCACTATAGGTTGAGTAGCAACCATAGGTTGGATAGGAGTGATGACTGAAAGCTCTAGCACTACAACTGTAGTGGTTGAAGGCATAGAAGGCATTCCATTAACTATGGTAGGTATGGGAGTTGAAGGAATCCTAGTAAATTTCTCACTCGACTCAGTACTGATACTTCCATGACCACAAGTCTGGTAGGTGGAGGTGTTTGTACCACGATTGATAACTTTATTCATTTTATAAGGAAAATACTCAATATGCAGTGGAAACTTCAAAAAACGACGAGACTTGCGAGGAAGCGGGTCTGGCTCCATGATGACTCAAGACTCAATATAAAAAACAAGTCCTAAGTCCAACTAACAATCAAATAGCACACCAAAATAAACAAAAAGGCCAATATGCACACAAATAGGATATAGTGGTTGAAAGGGGCCTCCCTCACTAAAGTAGGTATGCATCACCCAAGAGGGGCCCGAGACTCCCTTCAAAACATCAGAGGTATCAAAATCAGTTATGAGGGCCCTCGTGGGATCAACAGTGCAGTCGGTCATATCCCCTCATAGAGGTAATCCTCCATAAATGATGTGTGTTGTCCGACGCTTATCTAACCCAGGGTACCTGCAGAATAACCCATGCAAGTAGCCTATGTGGCTACCTATGTCAAGAAAATAAAGCCACCATGATATAACCAATGTGAAGGCAAACACTTGTAACTCAGTTCCACCTTATGGGTAGGGTAACAAATCCTTAAATCTTGAAATCACCCCCTCCCACAAAGGTAAATAAACTAGCAAGACCCCTAGATATGAATAGATCCCAAGAAATATCACTAACAGTAAGAAAGTATTAGAGGGATATCTCTTCAACCAACTTCGCACGACCTTGTGCTTAACTCCAGTGTGAGTGGAGCCTCCTAATTTCACCAATTATACAATGGATTTCAACACTCCCTTATTCAGACACATACGTTGAGTTTAATAGCCTTGGAGAAGTTCACTCACAAAATCCTATTCCAAGGCTCTATATCTTAAGCTAGTTTGTGCACCCTGAAAAATAAAATCGTTTCTAATCAATTTTAAATTTATCAATGTTACTTTTAGTGGCTTTGTTTACTCAAAATATGTTGTCATGAAACTGATGATGTTATGACTCAACAAGTAAAATAAATGAATATGAATATAATACAAAGTCCTATATTCAATTCTCAACAAATGATAATCTTTTCAAAATGCAATTTTCAATTCAACTCTACCATTTCAAATAAGATGCAATCTTTCCATACATGTATCAAGATCAATAATAAGAACCCAAAAGATCAAATCCCATAATGCAAAATGTATATTTTTTGTATTTTCAATATAAATAAATGAAAATGCAAGGACTAAACAATAACTTGATATATAAACCCTACTATAAGAAAAAATAGACAAACTAAGAAGGATATCAAGAAGCAAACAATCAACTCAAGATGAAAGGACAACCAAGGAAAAAGATGATGAGAAAGAAAATCTGCCCAAAAATTCAACCAAAGAAAGGTTTCCTATCAATTTGCAGGCACTCAACAGTTATGACAGAGACCCAAGAAGACTCAACAACCATAAAAACTCACCCAGCAAAAACCAAACTCAGCAATCAAGAAAAACAGGATGATGTATGCAACTATCTAGGAAAACACCATGTATGTACGTGTCCTATACAACAACATCTCATGTATGTACATTTCTGTCAAGGGAAAAACTGCGTGTGTATATTAAAACACTGTCAGGTTAAGGATATGACCAAGAAACTTAGATTCAAAATGAAAATAGGTTGTCAAGGAATCAAATGACAAGGAAATTCAAGCTAATAGAGAGCAATCTAAGGTGAAAAACACTCCAAACCCTAAAAAGAAGATTCAATCCCCAGTATGGTCTCCAATTCTGTTAAGAGGAAAATCTCTCTATGGCATGGGATAAAACACATTAGAGGAAAATGATTGTAGAAATAAACTATAATCTCAAGTATGCTATATAAACAAACAAGCTAACAAGATAATATAAATATCCTACCTAGTTCAGACGTTCGATGAAGTCCACCGTTAAGCGCTTGAATCAAAGCTATATACCTGCAAATTGTGTTAAAAAACCAAGATACACACACATATGGTGATAATATATAAATTTATCACATATAATAACATAATCCATCAATATTCATAACAAATATGCCCATGGAATAACAACTCAAATATTTGCAAGACATTAATTGGACAAGAAAATAGTATTTCTATTAAAAGATGATCAACAAAAGTGTATGAATGAAAAACTTCAGTGTCAACACATCTTGGAACTAAGAAACTAAGTCCCTTCCAGTTGGGCCTCCACCACTTCAATCCTCCACTAAAGGCAAGCTCATATAAGAGAGACAATGAGGTTCTCCATCAAAGAGGGAAGTGCTTGGGGGCTGAACAATGTGTTTAGACTTTAAAGGACAAAGGAATGCAGACTCAATATGAAGTGAATAATTTCTCCAAAGTAACTTTTCTCTCAAAATTTGAAATCCTCCCCTTCCATAGCTTGGATACGACCCATTTATACCCTTCAAATGGAACTGAAGGGTCGATTTAGAGCATTTCTAGTATATGGAAGGTCAAGGATCATGGATCTCGTGACGTGACATGGAAACTTAAAACCATTTTTTAATATTGGGCACAAAACGTGATGTATGTGGGTTGTAATGGTGCAACCTACGTATACGCATGTTGTATAGTTGTTAGGGTGTGTATATGTGGAAAAATATTATTTTTAGCTATGGGAGCTACAAAAAGGGACTTAAAGTATGCATAGGGAAATGGAAAAGGCCTTTTGATCAAGTTGCATGGGGTGAGGAAATTTTTTGTATAAGAATGTATAAATATGTATGGGTTTTGGGTATAAGGTAGTTGTCGAGTATGTGATGGATGAGTGAGTTCAAAGCTAAGTGTGCACTGTATGCGTGAACAAATAGGAAATTTTGGGTAGAATTGATGTATCTTATGTGAGCATAGTTCGCACCTGTTGTAAGGATTGAATATGAATGAATAATATATGAAGCCATCCATTATGGGCGTAGCCCATTTTTGGGTGAACCACGTTAAATCTATGTGTTATGATGTATGATATGTTCTGATGTGTTCTTTTCTATTTTGTTTATGGCACACATGCAATATGAATGATTAATATGAATGTGTTATATGTTGGTTATGCACACATGTTGAATTATTAAGTAATATGAATTTTTCATACGTTATCACACATAGGGCATATTGCAGGTTGAATGAATGTTAAGTATGAATGAATGTTAGAATATTCTCCATTCCCTTCATGATTACAGAAGCATGGCTCCTACAGTCCCCCTAGGTACCTCAGGTGATAATTCACCTTATTATGAGTGATTTCGAAAGGGTCGGTATCTTTAGGGTTTTGTTTGTGATTTAATGTTGAACCCTGAGTCTTCCCACTTCACTCCAAAAAATGGTTCTATTGTCGGGATCATGATATTTGACTGAGGTGGATGTGGAGACCTACTAAGGAGGATATTAAAAAATGGTTGGACATGAAAGAGATTGAGTTTGTTATAGATCAGAATACGAATCCATGGATCAACGCAGATAAATGGCTACAAAGGTTTGTGTTTATAGATTTGCATGAAATTTTCTTTGTTGGTTTTCTGAATATTTTAGAAGACTGGATCTAGAGATTAGTTGAACAAAATAGAATATTTTGCACTATTGTTTTGAGAAATTGGACTCCCAAGTTAATTCAACAAGTCAATACTATAAGAAATTGGGTATCACACATAATTGATTACTAGATGGAAAGTATATTGGGATGTTATGTTACTAAATTTGTGATAGACTGTACTCAGTTGTATAGTGCTACTAAAAGGGAATTCTTTAAGGGATCTTGTGGAATATACCTAAGGTAACTATATACTTGGATTAATATGTTATTGCGTGACAAGGGAGTTATGAAGATGGAATTTGATTTCCCATGTAGCCAATCATCTTCATGAACATAAGGGAACTGGGGGTTGACCAGGGGATAGTATGAGTGTAAAGAGGGATGAAGAGAAGGAATGAAGAATGGATGGGATGAGGATGTCGAGAGAGGAAGAGTGTGTGATGAATGAAGAGATTGGAGTATTGCACAGTGGTAAGATATTTAGATCAAATAAGAAGAGGATTGTGGTTGAGAGAGAGAGGGGAAACACAATGAGATCAAGGAAAGAGACACTGGTGTAATACTCTAGATTGAAGGAATTATATGCATAGAAGAAAATTTCATTAGCTTAGTCTAGTAGAAGAAGATACCATTCAGATCAGACTTTGTGTCCAACCCATGACCCCATGTGTGTCACAAAGAACTGAGGTAATATCAGAAGCTTTGTCAATTATAGTTATTGATAGTAGTAAAAGTAGTTAGAGTAGTGGAAATAGTATGATGATTTAGAATCAATTAGTGTTATCTAGAAAGAATACCATGCAGAACACAATGGTGGGGGTATATCCTACTTTAAGGATGATTGTCTTTCATGGAGTGGAGACAGAGGATCTAGAATAAAATTTGTTCATTTGTGAGACAATATGAACTATGAAGAACACCCAATATTATGATGTGAAGATTTCACAGTTGGAAATGACATTCAAAGACCATGAATTATTATGTTACATGGAATATCATACTACTACACCTACGTGACAAACTAGAACATTGGCAGAGGTAAGACAAGCTCTACTGAAAGAGTTATAGAAACCTAAGTATGATCCCTAGTGTATTATAGAGATGAAGGAGATCAAGCAAATAGTGAATGAATCAGTGTGGGACTATGATCAAAGATTCAATATACTGAAGGATCGATTGATGTTCCAAATTCCAAATGAATAACATAGGGAGTGGTTTATTACAATATTGTTGCCACATATACGTTTCTCTTTGACATAGCACAAGATTGTCTCACAGCCGAAAGCCTTAGAAATTGTTGTGAAATTAGAAGCATCCCCTATAGGAGGAAATGGAATGGGGATGGCTCAAGTGCAGTCATAGTTAGCAGCGCTGACTATTTAGTTGCAAGAACTTGTGAAAGGAAATGAAAAATGTGAGGAAGTCTGGTGTGTCACATGTAGAACAAAAGGTTGTCATAAGAATGAATGTCCATATTTTGAGCAATATTTAGCTTCGAATCCACTAGGGGTATGGTGTGACATTTGAAAAACAATGGGTCATAACCCTAATTTGAAAATGGAATGGATTTGTTTCCAATAGATCTTTAAAATGAAGAAGACTTGTCTCTTTTAAATTGCAAGTGTAAAAATGGTATGTGTTTGGGTAATTGGATCAATTTACTAATACATAAGTTCAATCATTTTTACTTAATCATGAAAAGCATATCAGACATATAAAAACCATCAATAATGAACACATAACACAACAAATGATAAAAGAGTTCATCCCTCTCTTGGGATATATATCTTGGTCCAACTTCCCTTGGATAATTTTAATTATTCTTAAAAATGGCTCTTACAGTGCACATAATACAAAATAGATGGCTCCAATGGCTTCAAAATGTCCAAAAACCCCTAGCTAGGATTTTCCAGAACCTAGTTTGGCCAAAAAATAAAGAAGTTACACCTCTTGGAAATTTTCCACTTCAAGCTTGTTGTATCTACTCGCCAAATTGCACCCACTAACAAAACACCCGACCTCTATGTGTTTTCCGCACCAAAACCCAGCACACGCCACAATCCCGCAGATCGAGCGGAATTGTAGGACCATTTGTGCGCTGGCCCCTTTTCCCAGTGGAGGTAAAGGTCGCATGGGCCATGTGGCCTAGTGCCGATGTGAAAACTAGCACCTATCCCATTTGTTGCAACATCCTTTCTCTTGGTCATATGGGACAGCCATATGTCATGGAACCCGCACCTTTCAGGTTAAGCACCATGTATCAACCCCCACACCAAAGTTATGGTCACAAGGATAGAGTGATATGGAAATTCTGTGGTGACCAGGGGTTTAAACTCCATTAAAAAATGTTTGTGAACCAAAGGGTAATACAAGGACTGGCGTATGATGTGTGGTATGACCGGGGCTAGGGATAATCCCTAACCCTTTTCCTCCACCAACCATACATTAAATTTAATTCAAATAAATATTAATAAGTATAAGGTTAAGACTTACAACACGGCGGGAAGGTATCCCAGGCCTTGCCAAATAGTTACCCCCACCCGAAGGTCATAGGTTTGACTCATATGGATTCACAAACATTATACTACATGCAAACCAAACTGGGGTGCCACGTGGGAACCCATGACTGGGCCACGTGGCACCATATCATTTTCCCAAAAGATGACACGTGTCACAACCTGATTTGCCCACGTGTCTACCACCAAGCCTTTCTTGTCAACATGCCAAATCATCACTCTACCACGTCACCTGTACGACCCTTCCATGCCATTTTCCACGAGTGGGTTTGTACCCTGCCACGTCAACACTGTACGGATTGTACAGTCATCAAAATTTTGCATGTTTGGAAAAATGAACAAAAGACGATATCTTGCTCATACAACGTTTGTTTGAGCCCATTCAAGTTGTGTTGGGTTCATGATGATGAGGCCTAAGCATGTGTATGTTTTGAAGTGATTCTAAGAACTTTTGTTTTTGAGCAAAATTTGATCCGTTGGATCACACCCTAATTCTTTCCTGTTGATGCATAAGTACCAGAGTACTATGAGAAACTTGTTTTGTAACTTTTGCAGGTCTATCAGCCATGATGAAAAGGAGTGTCATGCAATATATTTGGTGAGATATTGCACTGCATATACATAAAAAGTCCAGGGAGAAGAATCATAAGGAATAATATCGCACTATAATACTCTAAGAGATTATAATCAAGGAGGAAAAGGAGGGTTCATAGGTTGTGGAAGAGAAGGATTAAACAAAGGAAGATGACCAGTTATATGTTATAACTGTAATCATCATGGACATTTAGTGCAGGACTTTCTTAATCCCTGCACATCATGTACATATTGCAGACATATATACCATGCAACAGAGGATTTACCACAACTAATCATGAAATGGAAAGAAAAGACGAATGTGAATGTACAGGTGATAGAAGCATAGGCACATGATGAAAAACCCAAGATAGTAGCAGTTATGCATGGAGGAACTAGAACCGTATTTGATGCAATGTGATGCAGGAGCATCGCAAGCAAGCAAAGCGAAGGACAATTGGATACACACCAATGCACATTTTGAAGATATTTTGAATTTCAAAAGGATGGCACATTAATGTAATATATGGAGAGACATAAGTGCTCTTAAATGTTTTGGGAATTGTAACGCGGATCTTGAGCAGTTGCTCTCATCTTTCGGTTGTAGGAATTTAATGTAATGGATGTAAAGTAGATGTGGGATTTAATTCGATAAGATAGCTTAGAGTTGTAGGAGGGAAAACTCGAGAAATCTCCCTCGTATGTTTTGTATTGTATCATATTCTCATTGTAAGAGTAGAGTTGTAGAGCAAGAGAGAGCAGGGAAGGACAAAGATTGTAGAAGTTTTATAAGCACATAATTGTTGCTATAGAACCCATGTACAGAAGCCCTTGATTTAATATAAGAATGCTTTGACTCAATTTCAATGTGTTATTATGAATACTGTTTGCATCTATTGAACGACATGTTTACAGTTTGCTTATATGCTCTGTTATGCATTTTTTTCAATGTTTTATGTGTATGATTTCATGTTGAATGTATGAAGTTTGTGAGAGGGAGAGTGTAAGTTTCAATTGCTTCTCGTCTTGATAATTCCTGCAAGGAGTGCATTGAAGGTCTGCAAGGAGTGCGTTGACAAGATTCTGAGTTTTACCTCGAAAAATCTCAGGAGAGACAGATTTGTTCTTATACCATCAAAATTGCAAGTATAGCACATAACCATGCAAGATGTGCACATGCCAGGTTGAAGTCTTAGACTTTTTACAACCAGGTGAGTGGTTGAAGAAATGTTGTCGCAAGGAGTTCACAGAGTTGGAAGATTTCAGATAATCAAAGATTATTATGAAGGCCGCAAGGAGTGCATGCAAAGAACCCATTAGAATCTTTGAGTCTGCAGCAAGATTCAATATTAGGAAGGATAGAGTCTTGGAAAGTTCAAAGGAGGGACAAGGATAGAAGTTACCTCGCAGAACCCAAGTTCAGGAGGAAAGATGCCAAGGTATTTGGCCAGGATTCTGTGAGAACTTGAATGGACGGTTGAGTTTCTCAGAGGGAGAAGCATCGATTTTTCCGTGGACCGTTGGATCTAGTGGATCAATGGGGAGGTTAATATTGAGTGTATTTCAACACTCGCAAGCTCAAGAGGATTAGCATTCGTTAGAAGGAACGAGAGTCATTGATTGGGCGCTCTGAGATATCGACATTTTAGAAGTCATAAGTGTGGAGGAAGTTGTTTTCGGGAATCCCCAACATGTGAAATCCTGACGCGATTTGGACCGTCATATCTTACGAGGTTCAGACCGTTGATGTGTGGAGAGGAATTCACGAGTTCGAACTTCAGGAAAAAGAGAAGAGTTGCATCGCGAACTCATGAGTTTCAAAATACAGACGCGCTCGGAGGTGAAGCCCTAGGACTTGGTTGGAGGTCATACATCAAAAGTATAAGGAAGGAGCTAAAGAACTGTTAGCCCTTTTCAGGGTTTCGGGAATCGAAGGAGTTGGGGGGGACTCACAATAGAAATCACAAAGTCACGAAATCCGAAACACCTTTTTGGGTTAAGTTAGTGATCACGTCGCGTGGTCACGTGGAGTGGAGGTTCACGCCTAGTGCTTGTTCACACATGCATAACTTCTAAGAAGGACCTGTGGTACTATAAGCATTGAAGGTTCCAGTGGGAACCAAAGAGCCATTTTGGCTTAGGGGAAAAGAAACATCCAAGGAACGGTAGGTCACACAGACCCTGCTGAGGTAGGGGTGTTGCATCACAATGGTTCAAGGAAATAGGATCCACCAGTGGGCTACAGAACCTCTTCAGTTGTTTTACCCTAGAAAGGAGAAAGAGACATATACATAATCAATGAAGGAAGTGATAGGATCATATTGGAGAGAATTGACTTCGAATGTGCACCTTTGTATGAAATGCCACCAGTGTATGATATTCCACCAGTCTATGACCATTCAAAAAGGCAAGTTGACAAGGTAAGAAGTTCAAATATTTTTATAAAAAATTGTTTAGAGCTAATGAAGGATGAGTGTACTTTGAGTATGATACATGGAATGATTGACCGTTTCTCTCAAGAGTAAGAGACACATGTCACACACTGATCAGTTAACCAAGTGCACCGCAAGAAGAGAACGGATAGGGAGTTTTGACTCAATGTGCTTATAGGAAACAATGACATGGACAATATTATTTGGATCTAGGTTCTGGTGTGAATGTCATCCTAAAGAAAACCTAGGAAATTGTGGGTAAGCCAAAGTCGAACTATTCTCCTATTCAATTGAGATTAGAAAATCAACATAATATCATTCCAATTGGAAGGATGACATGATTAATTGTTAGTGTTGATGGAGTGTACAACTTGGACGATTTTGAAGTGATCGAGATAATAAATGGTAGCACCCCTTACCCAACACTACTTGGACTTGATTGGGCCTTTTACAACCAAACTATCATTGATTTGAAGAAAAGAGAAATGATATTTGAAGTATAATACTTGAAGGTTATTGCGTCGTTAGATCCTACTAAAGGAAGAAGATATGTAGAACCAGTCAAAGGAAAAGATCTCAACAACTTGCATAATATGACCACATGGATGGAAAATTATGTGAATCCTATAGTCGATGGTGTACATAGTTGGAGAAGTATTAGTTCATGTGCGTCATGTTTGGAAGAATCTTTGGAGAATTGGTAGTAGATATTGCATGACGTGTCTACAAGGAAATGTTATGGGATTACCTTCAAGTTGTGATGGATTGGAACTGAGTTATGTGACCCTCCGAGGTATGACAGACTAACCAGTGTAGCTTATTTTATAAAAGAATTTGAATTGAGAATAGAGATCAACAAAGATTATTATCCTTAGATGTCATGCTGAAAGAAACCCCAGAAAGATGGTTGGTTGCACATAAGAACGAAATAAGAGATTGGAAGCAGTGCATAAGACTATTACAGGTCAGGTTTGGGAGTGGGAATGAAAATATTATGCAAAAGTATATAGGATTGAGTTGTTTGATGGAGCATGTTACACAATGTATTGTGACATGGAATAAAGTACCTAAGAGAGAATGGACACAATTTGTTTTACATACCTTGGACACAATCCCGAAGAATTGGTACTTGGAACTAGAAGTGCGCAGAGAAACTGCAGACTGGGAATAATTGACCCATAATTTTAAGGTAACTTTTCATTTTGAAGATGATTCTCTTGCAGGTTATCAAGAAAAATATTTTTTCATCAGAAGACTCAATAGCACTAGTACATGTATGTAGCGTTCATAGATATTCTACGACAATTGAAAAAGTTTTTCATAGTTATAATGTTGTTGAAGAATATCAAGAGGAGGACGAAGATCCAAGAAATGTACAAATAACATAAACTGAAGGAGAGTGTGTAGTAGAAGGAAAACAACTTGAATTAGTTATATATGAAAAACCATTGAGGATTCTCAAAGTAAATATTGGTACATAATACAAGCCTAAAGTTGTGAACATAGGAGACTAGTTGAATGATGAAACTATTGAAAAGATGGATAATTTACTGTGTGAGTTTCATGACCTGTTTCCAACTACTTTTTCATAGATGAGAGGGATTACGAAGGAGTTAGGAGAGATGAATATCCCCTTGAAATTTGATTCTAATCCAGTGAATCAAAAGCCATACATATTAAACCTAGGGTATAAAAAAAATGTGAAAGAAGAGATAGAACATACAAGTCAGTCTACACCAAGATATTTTGTCAATAAACTAGTGTGGGTGGGGAAGACATGTAATGTAATCCGAGACGACTGGGACTTAATGATTCTGATAGTGTTATGGGCTTATAGGACTACAAGTAATAATTTGATAGGACATACCCAATTTATGTTTTTGTATGGCCAAGAATTTGTTATGCCTATGGAATTCATAGTACTAAGACTATGCATTGTTGCGTTGACAGAGCTTACATATTCTAGCACAGTGGAAAAGAGACTGTCAGAGCTAGTAGATATAGAAGAGGAACAGTTTGTCATAGGTTTCCATCAACAAGTTCATAAATCATGCCAGAAAACATGGCATGACATGCACATTAAACAAAAGAAGTTCTAGACAAGAGACTTGGTTTTTCTTTATGACAACAAGTTTTTGCAACACACTGGAAAGTTTCAAATGCATTGGTTGTGACCATATGAGATCAGTTTTTTGGCAGGTGTAGGTGTTGTTTATTTGGAGAAACTGAATGGAGAAGATGTGCAATGACTGCTTAACAATAGCTAGTTGAAATTGTATAGGGACAACCACACTTCCACGCACTAGTATGAGCATGTAGCATAGTGTATAACAGAAAGAAAAGGAAAAGAAGAAAAGTAATAAAATAATTGAAGGTTGAAGTGATGCATAAGGTTAAATGAGTAAGGAGATAAATCTAGAAAATGTCACATAAATGTAGAAAGAGGAGGGAATTGTGTGCAGGAAGGATGATTGAAGTATGGTAGAGATCTGCACAGAGGAAGGGAAACACATTAAAAAGTATGTATGAAGGGACAAGAATTAAAGATTTATCATAGTGGATAAGTAGTGGAGGCACGTAGACATAAATGGAAAGAAAATATGAGACTGTAACAAATTAGCAAGATCTAGACCATGATCCACAAAATAATCTGAATTTATCGCAGAGTATGGAAAGCATTGAATGAGAGGACAAGTTGGATTAGACTACATGTTTGGGGTGTGAAAATGGAAAGTAAAAAAGAATAACAATTTATAAAAATAAGTTGAGCGGTCAACAAGAAAATATTATTATCAGTTTAGAGTAGTGAGAGAAGAGAGCCGAGTGAACACACATAGAGATAAAGGAGTTAGTTGTCGAGGGAAGTGTGTTGCAGAGAGTTATGGCGCCACCCAAGATATCATTGGAATTAGCATCATGAATGAGGAAAAAACACACTAAGAAGGAATGAACCCCAGGATCATTTGAGTCAGAGCCAAGTTTATTAAACTTTCTGAAGGAGTAAGTACCACCAAGAAATCCGACAGTGAATCCAGTCAGGTTACAAAAGGAAGCAAAGTATGAGCTTGTGGAGCTAGAAATTCCACTAGGTGTGATCGTTGAATAAGATATGTTAAGCACAATTCCAAACCTGAATTTTGCAGATAACAACTTATTATTTGAGAATAATATCCTAGAGTTATCATGGAAGAAATATATGAAGACATTCATTTTCCCAGAGAAATCATTTATCATGGTTGAGCCATAGTCTTGGGCAACGGGGTTGGAGAAATCATGGATTCTAAACTTGTTATATATCCTGCACTTTGGTAGGAGCACCAAGATCAATGATAGTGTTAAGATGTTGTTAATTTGTGTCCACGGAGGATACCTATGGTTGGATAGAGTTGTTTCCATAGATACATATTTTATTGCGTGGAAAACATGGTTTCCAATGGAAAGGGAGGACCCATTACCAATATTTATAGATAAATCGAATGAGAAATATTTGTTAGAGAGTATGAAAGAAAATTTTTATAAGTTTACATGATCACGTGAGCTCGATGCAGTGAGTATCAATGACGAGTGTGTTGGGTTTACAATGCAAGTGTTGGCTTGAAAATTGCTAAGGAAGCGTCGAAAGGGCCAAGTGTCAACAGTTGTGATAGAACCAGTGTAGAAGTGCATAGAAGGAATACAAATGAACTGGTTTACATTCCCATTGAATCAATTTTTGATGGATTGTAAAGAGTCACAAGAGAAGGGAATAACATTCCACTATTCATGGTTGCTAATATTGATAGCATTAGTATCTTGGAGGGAGACGAAAGAAACACATTTTCTTTCAGCTATGAAAAAACCATGTTCGGAAGAGAGATGCGTTGTAAGGTACCTGATCTATTATAATAGTTGAAAACATAAATACTACAGATAATAACAACAAAACAACACAATATATTAAACCACAACAACAAAATAATACCTTTATTGATAAGAAACAATGTTCACTTTCCTCTTTGAGGGGGACACCTCCAGCAGAGAAACACTCTATTATAATAATTCTCAATACAAAACTTATGATACCCTTGACTCCTATTTATACTAAATCTATCTACCCAAAAGAACAATCTAGAGGAATATCCTTCTTGAAGAGGAAGCTTCTATTAGGTCTTATTACATTTGACTTATTCTTCCTTATTACTAGGCCTTATTAATATCATCCTTTATTACATGGAAAACATATTATTCTACCTACA
>JZKD02S0426211.1:41561-56888 GCA_000966675.3 Picea glauca
TTGAAGAAAAACCTTGTCCTCAAGGATTGAGATGAGGAAATTGTTGTATAAAGGTGGTCAGCTCCCAGGTGGCATCTTCTAGAGTTGTATATTTCCACTAGACTAACACTTCCTTGATGGTGTGCTGACATAGATGACTCTCACATTGGTCCAATACTTCTTTTGGCTACAACCAGTTGGAACCTTCATCATCCAACTGAGGGATAGTATTTTGTGTTTGGAACTTAGTTCCAATCACCTTCTTTAAGAAAGAGACATGAAAAATAGGATGGAGCTTAGAATTACTGGGTAGATCTAAATAGTAGGCCACCGATCTCACTCGCTTGAGCACTATATAAGGACCATAAAATTTAGGAGAAAGTTTCCAATAGTGTTCAACTTTGAGTGAAGTTTGATTATAAGGTTGCAGTTGAAGAAACATCTGGTCCCCTTCAGAAAATTGTCATTCATAATGACCTTGATCTGCTTGTTGCTTCATGTGATTATGAACCATGACCAAATTTTATTTGAGGGCACGAAGAATATCCTCTCATACTGTAGCATTTTTTTCAACCTCCTAAACCTTCAAAAAACCTAGTATGTATGAGAGAATTGAAGGTGGATTTTTCCCATATATTACTTCAAAAGGAGTCATACGAGTAGTTGTATGGTAAGATGTGTTGTACAACCATTCAACTAGGGGTAAATATTAAGCCCATTGATTTTTCCTCTCATATGAAAAACACCTCAAATATGTTTCCAAACACTTGTTGACAACTTCAGTTTGGCCATCTGTCTGTGGATGATAGGCTATGTGGAGATGAAATTGAGTTCCCTGTAGCTTGAAAAATTCTTACCAAAAATTGTTGGTGAAAGTGGGATCTCTATCAAAGACAATAGAATGAGGCATGCCATGAAGATTGAACATATTATCCATGAATATTTGAGACATTGTGGATGTGGTTAATGGGTGTTGAAGAGAATAGAAATGACCATATTTGGAAAGATGATCGACAACCACCATGATGACTGAATCATTTCCTGATTTAGGTAAGCCAACAATGAAATCCATATAAATATGTCTCCAAACAGAAAGGGGGATCGAAAGCGGTTGGAGTGTGTCTGGAGATTTGAGTGTTTCTCCCTTGTTGCATTGATGGAACTCAAATTCAACCACAAAGGTGTGAATTTCTTGTTTCATGCCATCCTAGAAAAAATAATGTTTGACCCATTCATAGGTTTTGGTAAACCATGAATTCCCAATTGTGGGTGAAGCATGAAGCTCAGAAAGAATTGTTGATTTAATTTGTGACCTTTTTCTTAAATAAAAATGACCTTTGTATCAAATATGTTCATTGTGACAAGAGTACCATGGAGAATCTAGATAATTTTGTTGCAATTGGTGGTTCATTTTAGAAATTTTGGGGTCTTGCAGCCATTCCTAACGAATATCTTGGAGCCAATCTAGTACAATGAAGGAGAGGGAGAAAAGGGACCCATATTCTTCATACTTCCTGGAAAGAGAATCAACAACTACATTTTCCTTTCCCTTCTGTTTAATGATCTCATAATCATAGACAAATATCTTGGTCACCCATTTTTGTTTCTCCAAGGATGAAATTCGCTTTTCTATAAAATACTTGAGACTCTGATGATTAGTTTTAATTTGGAAGTGTTGTCCCAATAGATAAGGATTCCAGAGATCCACATCATGTACAATAGATACCATTTCCTTTTCATAAATGGATTGGACAAAATTTCTCTCTGAAAGTTGTTTTCTAGTGAAGGCCAGAGGTCTGCCATCTTTCATGAGGATGGCCCCAATTCCTTTCCTGGAAGCATCACATTCCAATACGAAAGTCTTGGTGAAGTCTGGAAGTGCTAGGACAAGGGTCGAGCACATAGCATCTTTCAAGGCTTTGAAGAAGTGATCAATAGTAGGAGTCCAAGTGAAAGCATTATTTTTAAGGAGAGTAGTGAGAGGAGATGCAATTTTTCCATAATTTCAGACAAACTTCTGATAATAGCCCGTTAAACCTAGAAAACCATGAAATCTCTTAAGAGTTTTAGGGAGAGGCCAATCCTTCATAGCTTCAATTTTATTAGGATCCACCTGTACACCATCCTTGCCGATAATATGGCCTAGGTACTCCACTTTTGATGCCCCAAAGGCACATTTAGATTGTTTGAGGAAAATTTGATGCTTAGAGAATATATTGAGAACTTGATCCACATGGATGAGATGGGATGTCCAAGTTTTACTATAGATGATAATAACATCAAAGAAAACTAAGACAAAATGATGGATAAAAGGATGGAAGACATGATTCATAAGACTTTGGAATGTGGAGGGAGAATTACACAGGCTAAAGGGAATTACCAAGAACTCATGGTGACCCTCATGAGTTTGAAATGAAGTCTTGGGAATGTATTGTTATGTTATATATATGGTGGTAGCCAGAACGTAGATAAATTTTGGTAAAGTATTGAGCACCACTCAATTCATCCAAGAGGTCATCAATGACAGGAATGGAGAATTTTTGTTTGATTGTGAGTTTTTTGAGGGCACAAAAGTTAGGACACATTCACCAAGTACCTTCTGTCTTGAGTACCATGACCACAAGGGAAGAATAGGGGTTGGTACTAGAACAGATAACACACGCTTCTAGGAATTCATGAACAATTTTATAAATTTCATTATTCTTGGAAAAGGGATGATGATAAGGGATAACATTGGGAGGAAGACTTCCTAGTATTAGAGGAATGGAATGATAATGGATGCCACATGAAGGGGGAATTTCCTTTGGAGTGGTAAGAACAAATTGGTGTCAAGAGAGGATAGACTGGAGGTCGAGATGCATAGAGGGTGTCAATGGTGTGAATGGAGTGGAGTTGGGAAATAATTCTAGAATGACCCTTTTTGAGGAGATTTTCCATTCTATGGGAATTTATGATCTCAGGGGAGCCTGTTGTGATTCCTTGGAACTTATATTGTTTTCCCTCCTGTTGGAATTGCATGGTTAATTTTTTAAAATCCATGAGAATGGGGTCGAGAGTGCCTAACCATTCGACACCGAGAACAATGTCACAACCACACGTCTATAGTAAACATATGGGATTTTAGGTTATACTATCCAATTTGTAGCTTCACATTTCATAACATCCCCCATATTTCATGGAACCTCCATTGGAAAACATGATTGAAAATTATTTACAGAACTTATGTAACAATTGACTTCTTGGGAAATGCGGTGATGAATAAAATTATGGGTGATACAATTTTCCACAAGGATGATGAATTTCCAATTCTTAATGTAACCAATTAACTTGAGGATCTGGGGAGTAGAAAGTCTAGTGAGGGAATTAAGTGAAATCATCGGTTCAAATTTTGGTAGATCCGAGGGTGGGGTCAGATCAGATGGAGGTGGTAGCACATCCACAGGTGAAACAACTTCTTCTTCTTCAGAAACATCCTCATTCATGGCCATAAAAATATTATATTCCTTACACTTGTGCCTGGGAAAATATTTTTCATCACAATTATAACAAAGACCCTTGAGTTGGCGTTCAACTATTTCATCCTAGTTTAATTTTTGGATCTTGAGGGGATTTGCATGAGGGACGGGATTGGTGGATTTAGGGAGAGAAATAAAGAATGGTTTTCAGATATGGGAGGAGACAATATGTTGTGCTTCCTTGGTTGTTGAGTAGCTTCCAACCAAGTCTGGGGGCATGCCATGAGAATGTGGGAACAAATTTCATATTTTAGGCCACTAATAAAGCATTCCCTGAAGAATCCATCTGACATTCCTTTCATTCTGAAAGCCAAGTGCTCAAATAATGTGATAAAGTATTCCATGGTCCTAGACTACTTCAACTTGGTCAAACGTCCTAAATGGTGGGTTTCAGAGTCAAAGTGGTCATAAATCTCTACAACAAACTGTGTCCAAGAAACATACCCTTGATGTGCCTTTCTACACCAGTTTCACCATTTCCATTGTTCCAGATCCAAATGTAGGATGCCATAACGAAGCTTGGTTAAATCATCAATAATTCCATGCAAAGAGGAATAATGTTCCTTTTGAGTGACCCATCCTGTGGGATCTGAGCCATCAAATTTGTTCACCTCAATTCTAGGAAGGCATAGGTATCGAGGAAGGTGGGTGGAATGAGGACCTTGGTAATGTGAAGAGTCATGGTCTTCCTAATAGGATGGTTGTTAGGAAGAGGAAGGGTTCAGGGAATGCCCTATCAATTGGTCAAGTGTGTCTTTGATGTCTTTGATGTGGGCACATTGGACCTGGAGGGATTGAACAAAGTAATTGAGTGTGCTAATGTTGGAATTGATATTCTTGATGTCCTCCTTGTTCTGGATGCTTTCAGCAATCAATGTATTGAATTATTGGGCGCAAGTGGTGGCCATTTGGATAGGTGGTGAATAAGGGTGTTGGGAAGGGTGGGTTGGACCACTTATAAGAATGGTGAGAAGTGATAGGTAACACAATGATCGAGGTGAAAAGGGGAATCCAATGGGATAAGGTCCAAATAAGGGTGTTGGGAAAGGGATCAGGTCAACTAAAAACATTGTATTAAAAATGATAGGTCCCTAGTGTTGTTCTCAGTGGCACTTTAACAGTCAGGTAGTCGATCAATTTATCTATGAAGGGCTTCAGGATATCTAGGTCAATATATATATATAGGTGTTGTCTAATGTGCTACCACTTGAAGGGGTACCAATATGGGTTATAAGGGTGGCCAACAATGTGTGCTTAAGTACCACTTGTAGCTCCTGCATGTATGCACTGAATGACAAATCTCTGTAGCTTTAAGATGTCAGAATATGTCTCTTCCCTGAAAACAATAACCCACAATTTTCTGCCAAGGAAAGTTCTCTGATACCACTTGTAAGGTACCATATCTATTATAATAGTTGAAAAACAATACTACAAAGAACAACAATGGAACAACAAAATATATGAAACCATAGCACCGAAATAATACCTTTATTAATAGGAAACAATGTTCACTTGGCTCTTTGAGGGGGAAACCTCTAGCAGAGCATCGATCTATTACAATAATTATCAAGAAAATACTTCTCATACCCTCGTCTCCTATTTATACTAAATATATCTATCCAAAATAACAATCTAGAAGGGATGATTTTAAGGATGGAAATTTATTTTAAAATGTAGAAACCTTGGCGAATCTTACTAATCCTTCATATCCCAATTGTAAAATGTTTGGAATTATTTTTGTAAAAATATTCAAATTTCTATGGATTTGATATAGTTTGGATAAATTTTTGGCGATTTTTAAGGTAAAATAATTTTATCCTATAGAGTTTGGGTGAATCATTTTTAAAATAGCAAATCATTTTTTTGAAAAAACCATGGAAAATTAGCCCATTAGCGAAATTTAGCCCCTAAAATCATCCCTGCAATCTAGAGGAATATCCTTCTAGGAGAAGAAGCTTCTATTAGGTCTTCGTACATTTTACTTATTCTTCCTTATTACTAGGCCTAGTTAATATCGACCTTTATTACATGGAAAACATATTATTCTACCTATGTAAGGGGTTAGGGAGGTTAGGTCCCTAATATATGTTAACTTGTTGCATACTGTGCATAAGGAGAGATAGTTGGATAATAACATCTCTTTTTACGTGTATAAGGAGGTAATTCGACAATGCATTCAAGATACATCATGCATATTACCGTAGGTGGTAGAAGCGTACAAGGAAGTTGTGTGTTTTAGATAAGGATGCTATCACATGTACATTCAATCAAAGAGGGACCCAACTTAGGAATGCGTGATCACAAGATACAGGGTGACTGAAGAAGAAATGGGCAATATCATGGAATATTGGGACGCTCAATGGAAGATCCAAGTGATAGAAATGGAGAAACCAAAGGCACAACACCCAGAAGTAGAAGAATTAGGAGATTATGAAGAAGAATAAATATGGGGAAACCAAGGAAAGGGAACATGTGACACATAAAAGACTATATTGTTGTCGAGAGAGAAGAGGAAAGACATAGACAAGGGGAAAGTAGTCCAACATCGTAAGAAAAGGAAATATGTGAGGGAAACAACCATTCAATATTTAACAGATGATGAATTAGATAATATCACAGATCAAGACAAGGAGGTTACTAAGGAATATTTTGAGCAAGCATCACATAAGAAATAAGAAAGTCACTCGGATGTCCAAGCATAGATTGTCACGTTGCAACATCTTTTGGAGACAACCAAGATAATTCCAAATCAGATACAGAGTATGGTGAAGACCAAAAAGGTATAATCGATGACATATCAACCATATGTATCATTAGGAGAGCATCGGTTGATGTATTTATCAAAAAGATCACTAGAATTCCTCTCAACAGAGATTCAGGAGAAAGCACAAGCATTAAGTCATATTGACTTAGTTTTGTTGCAGTTTTCGATGAATGTATTAAAGATTTTGCAAATAAATGTTACAAAGGAGATCAATTTTCAAGCAAAATAGACGGAAACAAAATTTATTAAAGTGACAAATGATAAGGAAGAATTGCATATAGAATATAGCAAAGTTATGATGGAGCAGGATGAGGCTGAACAAAGAGAAAGAAGGTTGAACAAAGAAGTGCAGGAAGTGTACAAGAATTTCCTATAGATACCAATGGAAGCTGAAACCCCAATAGAATAACAAGTGTCAAAGACTATCTTATCCATTCATGGCTTCCACATGAAGATCTTAGACTTAGAATCATGCACGATGTTAGGAACTCCACTGGAGGAAAGAGATCAAAGGGAGAGTATGGTGACAGAAAAAGAAGAGAACATCATAAGTATGGAATCAAATTGTGCTAAGTTATATGAGGAAAGCACATAGGTACGGACTCAATTGATAGAAGATGCAAAGCTGCAGAAAATTGGGCAAAATCTACATGTTGCACAGGACAAGGAAAATAAGTTTAAGGAAGTGATGAGCACCTTACCACCAGCAGAAAATATTGCATCAATAGAAAAAAATAGAAAATTATACTCAGATATGAACCAGATGAGGGTGAAGCAGCAGTATCACACACAAAAAATTGAAATACTGCAGGAGGAAGAATATCAGGTGAAAAAAGAACTAGCAGTTGCGCAATGCATGGTAAAGCAGGTGGTACAATAAAGTGTAGAAACATTGAAGACCCATATTACTTCAAAGACAATCGAGGAAATTTCACAGAAAGAAACAAAACAAAGGTAAAATATCACAACTTCAAGGGAAACATTTCAAATGTTCATGGAGACCTGGAATAAATCTTGAAGTGGCTCAGGATGAGCCACGAGTGAGTGTTGGGGGCCTATTGGATAAGGTCATTTGGGGCAAGTTTTGGGAATCGCATAGAAGAAAATAGCATGACAAGTTGGCTAAGGAGAAGCACGTGGAGCGGAAAGGAATAGAATTAGCGCATTTTCAGGAATCAGTGCACGTGGAAAGAAAATTTTAGGTAGAATGAGTTAGACCTATTAGTCCATTTTTTAACGAGCTAAGCCCTAATATCATTGTATAAATATGTGTGGGTTTTGGGTAGGAGGTAGTTGTCGAGTATGTGATGGATGAGTGATTTTGGAGCTAAGTGTGCACTATATGCGTGAACAATTAGGGAATTTTGGGTAGAATGGATGTATCTTATGTGAGAACAGTACGTACCTATTGTAAATATTGAATATGGATGAATAATATAAGAATCCATCCATTTTGGACGTATCCTAGTTTGGGATGAACGACGCTAAATCTCTATTGTGATGTATCCCAATGTTATCATGTATGCCATATTGTGATGTGTTCTTTTCTATTTTGTTTATGGCACACATGTTGTATGAATGATTAATATGAATATATTATATGTTGGTTCTGTGTACATGTTGAATGATTAAGTAATATGAATATTTCATACATTATCACACTGTTATGATTTCACACATAGGGTATATTGCAGGTTGAATGAATGTTAAGTCATATTGAATGTTAGAACGATATCCATTTCCTTCATGATTGCGGAAGCCTGATTCCTGCAGTCCCCCTAGGTACATTGGGTGAGACTTCACCTACATACAGGTGATCCTAAAAGGGTCGGTATATTTAGGGTTTTTTTGGTGATTTAATGTTAAACCTTAGGTCTACCCACTGCACGCAAACAAGTCTCTAGGTCCAACTAGTTTTTCCTTGACCATTGTAAATTGTACTTGAAACGTTCCATGAATTATTCCATACTCTCATCCTCCTTCTGGGTCATTTTGAACACATATTCTTAGCAATCGTTATCATTACAATAGTCTTGGTATTTTTTGAAGAACAACTTTCTCATTTGTGCCCATGTGGTGAAATTGTTCCTACTAAGTCCCATGAACCATCAGAGGGAAGCATTATTAAGGGTGGTAAGAAAGAGATTTATCTTATGAGTGTTTGAAATGTAATCATAAATTCTACAGAGGATGTCAAATTAAAAAATAAATGTGTCTAAATCCTTGGTAGCTAGACCATCAAATTTTATTCATGGTGTGAAATATTATTCATTTGAGTCACCCCATATGTATTTTTGATTAGGAAGTCAAAGGTGACAACTTATGTCTTTACTTTGTGGTTTGTTTCTTCATCCATTCCTCTTATAAATCATAGGAAATTTTCCTTCTAATGCTTTGAGAACTTTGTAGGACTAATTGGATCATGTAGAGTTTCAAATTTGTGGCACGGTCATTCATGTGTTGGAGAATCCTCATAGAAGAATATTTCTTCCTATACAGAGGATGCATTCTTTATTGGATGTGATGATTCTGCAGAGGAAGGTTTAGGATTCCTTTATCCATGGAATTGGCTATTTGCATCAGATAATTGGGTTGGTTGGATCCCTCCCCTCCTTGAGTTTATTTCCCTGTATTGTTAGTTTGTGTGAGGTTCATCGAAGAACTATTGGATTGACCTTTTGTGTCTCTACTTATTCTCATGAGATTTTAAAAAACATCATATTTCAACCACAACTAATACTCATGCTAACAAAAACACACCAAATCCAAATTCAACTAAAAAAGAAGGAATTAGACTAAAATCACATGAATACAAAAATAATCCTCATAGAAAATTATACTTCTAGAGATAGGGAAGAAAGAAGTTTCATTGTCGATAGTTCCCTAGAAACAGTTCCAAAAGTGAAGAGTCTTTTAATTACCTTTCTAGTTCCTTACGAATACAATTAGAAAGACTATTCATTTAATTGTGAATATGGAATTCATTTGGAACTTGTGAACTATCATGCATTGTATATGCCAAGGAAAATCATTCAAACATTGTTAGAGATATGTGTTTGTAGAAAGATCAAATGATCAGAAGAAAGGTTTGAGATATATTTCAACAAAGTCACCAATTATAGAAAAATATTTAACAGTCTATGTTATTGCAACTAAGCCTGGAAAATTGAAATAAGTAACAACAAACTAAGCTAATTCATCCAGCATGGATGCACTTGGTGTTGTGGCCCCAATTGAATGTAATTGAAATAAAAACTAATCTGATTCAGTCAGCTTACAATCCCTTATCACCCTGGTCTGAATGTAATTGAAAAAGGAAAAATTATAATCTAGTTGCAAAAAAACACACTCAGTCGACTACTGATTCTAAATGGTGACTATGCCAAGATATATTCTCTTGTTTTCAATATTTCAATTAATATTAAAATATATGTGCATAAAATATCCTAAATTTATGTTGATTATTTAGAAGTACACAAGAACAAATCAAGAACTAAATCAGATAAACAAATTAGAAATAAACTGAAATATAGTATTCTAGTGTTGCAGCAATATGGAAACCATAGTTGAATACATGAGAAATTTGTAAATGAATCACAACACAAATTGAATCTACACTACAATAAATAGTTCAACAATACCTAAGTAAGGAGGGGGACCTAGCTCCCTAGATGAGGAACTGGTAGAGTCCTTCAAATACACACTGAAATTTAGATATTCACGAACACAAAAGAATTGTAGAAGAAACAAAACAATAATTTTATTATCAGAAGAGAATAATGTAGGTTACAATCATTGATTTTGTTTACACAAATTGAGATGGGTTCTTATACAATTCGCACCACTCTTTTCTTAGAAAGAAAGAGTTGAGGACATCTAGGAGGATCTACGATCCTCGACTATTCTCAATTTCATTTCAACAACCTGAATAATATAGGTGAAGTGATTTTTCACATGACCCATCATCTTCATTCACTAAAAATGATTTATTGAAGAAGTTTCTTGAGTTATCCTTGATCTAGAGCCTTGGGCTATGAATTTGTTCTTTTTCAAAAACCTATATGTTTCTAATTTTTCACAATAGCATCCTAACTGCCCATATGTACTTTCCCATATGAGGCACTTACGTTGAATGTGGAAACCACCTCATCATAGTGATCATAGTTGTTAGGATGGGGTCATAATCTCTCGTGGCAGTGAAGCTCCGACAGTGGGTTTTGAAACAGTAGTACTAAATTGTGTTGCATCAATTGTCAACATGTGTTTTAGCAACTAATGTTGCAACCAATGAGAATCATGTTGCAACAACTAGTGTTGCAGTGACTAAAAATCGTGTTGCAACAACTAGTGTTATAGCAACTAAAAATCGTGTTGCAACAACTAGTGTTATAGCAACTAAAAATCGTGTTGCAACAACTAGTGTTATAGCAACTAAAAATCGTGTTGCAACAACTAGAAAACATGTTGCAACAATAACCTAAAAAGGTTGATGGTGTCAAAAAAACGTCCTAAGAGGCATTGCAACAACACATTGGTGTGACAACAACTCTTTCTGCAGTACCTATGATGTTTTCCTAGAACAATATGTTAGCATTCTTCCATTAGTGAGCATAAAAGGTTAGTTTTCCCTTAATTACACTAGGAAAACCACTTTGACTGAAATTAGTTATGAGGATACATAATTGAGGAGAAAAATATCTTTATACTAAAAATTAGGTTGGAAGGATGGGAGAAATTGGAACAAAATAACAAGGTAAAGGTGTGAAAAGGATGGCGTTTCAAACACTCGTCAACACCTATAAAGTTCCTTGAATAAATTGTCAAAACAAGTCTTCCCTCCTTCTGCCTTCTCCTAAAAAGAGGAAATGGTCATTGTTAAGGACATAATATCCCTAACCCATAAAGTAGGTATAATAATATTATGTGTATGTAATAAAGGCCAATGTTAGTAAATAATACCTATGTAATAATGTTAACACGTCTATTGTAAGAAGACTTAATAGAAGCTTCCTCTTCTAGAAAGATCTTCCTCTAGAATGTTCTCTAGAAGATAGAAATAGTATAAATAGGAGTAGAAAGCATGTGAAAGTTTTTTCTTGAGAATTATTTTGTAGTTGAGCTCTGCACTATTGGAGGTTTCCCCCTCAAAGAGGAAAGTGAACGTGTTTTTTTATAAATAAAGGTATCATTTCTAGTGTTATTGTTCTCTATATTTTTCTCTTTCTGTTGATATTTTCATAGAAATTCTATTTTTTCTATGCATAATACATCTAGTACCTTACAAGTGGTATAAGAGCACTTTCCTCTACATAATTTTAGACAAACAAATTCTAGGATAGAGATGCATATTGTTGTCATATTTAAGGCACAATGATCTATCATTTAGCGAGTAAATATGCATTTGGGGAGGACTACATGCAATAAATACAATCGGTTTCATGGGTTACTGGAAACACATTGTTTCACCTTATTGGAAACCTATGTAACCCATGTTGCTACCCCTTCAAGTAGTACAACATTAGATAGTACCTATACATTTCCATTCAATCCCATGTACCCTTGGGTATATAGGGAGTCCCATAGGTCTCTTAAAACCAAAGATAGATGAGCTTCTTAGTCTCCTTACTACAATAGTGGCACTGTGAATAGTAATTAAGTAGTATGGCTAAGGGTACAGTCGAGCCTCCTTAGTTGGTTCCCTGAGATATTGGTACAAGTACTACCATTGGACCTTGTTGGTATATCAGAGAGATATAGCAGAGGGAAAACCATTTTCCGTAGGAACCATCAAAACCCTAACTTTTGTTGTTGGAATAGAACAAAAAAAACATAAAAGGGGAAATTATGCCTCTCAACATTGCCTCCTCCATCCAGGTTTTTGAAATTATAGTGATTCCACCGACAATTTTATTCAAAACCTATCCCACCGGATTTCTCTCTTTGCACTCTTCACCATGGTACCCATCAATTATAATCTTTTTTTGCATGGACCCACTCACCCTAAAAACCATAATTTGGGACCTATTACATTAGCTTCATCTTCTCGCACTGATCACAGTGGTACCCTTCACCCATAACATTTTTCTGTGCAAACCCACCTTCCCACTTATTGCTTTATTAATTCCCAAATGGCCACCACCCGCAACCAAGAAATCCTTTCCTTGCAAACCGACAACAACCATAACAAGACTAACATCTAGAACATGAATTCTGAAATTTCTTTCATTAATTCCAAATTTGAGTCCCTCACTACCCGATTTGACTCCCTCTCAACCAATTTAAAATAATGGATGAGCCAATCTCAAGGACCTACCTCCTTTGACCAAACTTCACACCTAGAAGGAGATGACTCCTCCCATACCATGACCTTTCATTCCAACCCCCTTCATTGTAATTATGGATGATTTGGCCAAAAATTGTATTTATGTCCTTTATTTGGATTGTGAATGCTAGAAATGGTGGAAATTTCATAAAATTTCATCCCGAGGCTATATTTCTTGGACCTATTTTATGGCCAACCTCTATGAATGATTTGTCACTAACACCCATCATTTGGGTCACTTAACTAAGTTGAGATAGTATGGTAGAATGGAACACTATATTTCCACTTTTGAGCACGTAGATTTTAGAATAGACAACACACATGAAACATCTTCTGTGTATTATTTATTAGTGGCCTTAAAGATGACATTTGATCCCATATCCTAATGGATCACCCCCATACTTGGATTGAAGTGACTCACTGAGCCAAGGAATCACAACAGGTACTCTCTTCCCAAAATGAAAACCCTAATTTATTCCTCATCCCCAACCCACCACTCCTACCCCTCCTTCATCTCCTCTTGAGGTCCACAAACTTAACCAAAGAATAAATGGTTGAACACTAACTGAAGGGCCTTTTCTATAATTGCAATGAAAAATATTTTATGGGGCACAATTGTAAGGAGAAAAATATTTTTATGGAATTGTTTGAGGAATTTTTTGAAGAGGATGTCAATGATTCCCCTCCTAAAGATATACCCCAAGGATATGATATTACCCCAACCTATGATCCCCAAGAAGTTGAACCACTTATCTCCATGAATTCCCTCACATGCATCTCTGCTCCTAAAACCCTTAAATAAATTAGATACATCAAGCATAGGAAATTCATCATCCTAATTGACAGTGGAAACACCCACAATTTTATTCATCGCCACATTTCCCAAGAGATCATGTGTTATATCCATGTTATCAATAATTTTCAAATCATGATTGTCGATGGTGGTTCCATGAAATGTGGAGGGTGTTGTGAAAATGTGTGCCTGCAAATTGGTCATTACCACCTGAAATATCATATGTTTTCTATTGACATTGGTGGTTGCAACATTGTCCTCATTATTAAATAGTTGTGCACATAGGGCCCCATCATCATGGATTTCAAGGATTTAACCATGCACTTCCAATAGGATCAAAAATAATATTAGTTCCAAGGCATCATAGTAGGATCCATTGATATCATCATCTCCCATTGAATGGAGAAACTACTCAAAAAAGGTCACTATGTTATTATCGCACAACTCCATGCCATTCAAGTAATTGAGACCCCCTCCTCTATTATTCATCCCAATATATTGTCTCTTCTCTCCAAACACCAATCTATTTTTGAAAAAAAACAAGGAATTCCCCCTTACCATGGTGCCCATGATGATGCCATTCCCCTTGTTCCTAGAATTCTTCCTCTCAATGTTCATCCTTATCGTCACCTCTTTTCCAAAAATAACGAAATTGAGAAAATTGTTTAGTAATTGCTTGATCGAGGGGATCAATTTTTTCTCAAAAATCAAGGTGCTCAGAATTGCTTCAAATCGAACAGGAGCATAAACCTCATCATCACGAACCCAACGCAACTTATTTGGGTTCAAATGGACGTCGGATGAGAGAGATATTACGTTCTATTCAAAATGTCAAACAGGAAAAAAATATGTGTTGACTATATAGTCTGTACAGTCCATACGGATGCTAATGTGGTGGGGTCGTACGACACATGGCAGGAATTTGTGTGGACAATTGGCATATGATGTGGCTTGTTTGCAGTGAATGGGATGGCGACACGTGGCTCAATCAATGGTCGCCACATGTCACCTAGATATTGGTTTAAAATTTATGTTGTTGGACGGATTCGACCCTGCGACCTCCGGGCAGGGGTAAATCCTTGGGAAGGGCCACCCAACCAACATGCCCACATGTAGTTCTTATTATATATATGTAAAACATTATATTTAAATTTCAATGGTAGTTGTATGGGGCGCGGTCAGGGCCGGGGCTTAGCCCCATCCCCCAGTCGTATACATTGTAATATAACCATCGGCGTGACGTGTTTAACCATAGCCCTTTTCATATGAGCCCTGGTCACATGTGTTTGTGCATAGAACCACCGACGTGCGCCTGACCGTTTTCATTTGATTTATACTTGGCCCCTTTTATATGCACGCGAGGTCATATGGTGGTGCATGTGCCCTCGACCTTGGCGGTTAAGGGATAGCGCATAACCGTCCTACAGTTTGTACCGATTGTGCGGTTGCACCCGGTGCTGGGTTTTTCCACATTTATGCGCGTGGGGGCTAGGTTGAGGAGGAAAGGGTGCATTTTGGCGATCTAGAGACAACAAGTTTGAAGGGGAACTTCCAGGAAGCCTATCTTCTTCAATTTTTGGCCAAATGAGGTGTCGAAAAAGACCAGATAGGGGTTTTTGGACGTTCTGAATCCATTGGAGCCATATATTTGGAATTTTGAGCATTGTAAAGCACATGTTTGAGCACTTTGAGAAAATAAAACAAAAGATCCATTGGAAGCTGGACCAGGAGATGTAGCCCAAGAGAGGGGTGAACTCCTTTATCATTTGTTGTGTTATGTGTTTTCTATTCACTGTTTATTGTTGTTGTTTATATGCATCTTGGATGAGTAATTTCTATAAAGTTGTGTTTCAAAATTGATCCATTTTCATTTTAACACATGAATTAAATCTTGCAAATATTTTCAAGAATACAAGTCTTCTTCATTTTTAGATCAAGTTGGTATCAGAGCATA
>JZKD02S0426211.1:60097-82257 GCA_000966675.3 Picea glauca
GACAAGATTGGTAACAATGCCTTCCGTTTAGATTTGCCTCCTTATATGCAAATGTATGCAGTTGTTAATGTTGAGAATTTGAAATTGTATGAGCCTCCTTTGATTGATGATCAAATAGAGCATGTTCAGATTCCTTCTATAGATGATTTTTCCCCAGAATATCTTACAGAACTGCATGAACACACAATCCTTGACAGGAGAATGAGAACTTCAAAACGTGGAAATGTGGAATATCTTCGAGTAGGTCTTAAAGGCACAAATCCAAGAAAATCCAAGTGGATTGAGGTTGGAAAGGTGAGGGAGCTATACCCTCATCTTCAGATAGATTGAAATAGTCTTTTGGAGGTCCAAAAGCTTTCCAATGGGGAGGTGTGATCCAGGGGATCAAATTTTGCTCAAAAATCAAAGTGCTCAGAATCGCTTCAAATTGAATAGAAGAATAGGCCTCGCCGTCACGAACCCAACGCAACTCATTTAGGTTCAAACGAATGTCATATGAAAGAGATATCGTGTTTTGTTCAAGATGAAAAATAGGTAAAAAAAAAGTGTCGACTGTACAGTCCGTACAGTTTGTACGAATGCTGACGTGGTAGGCAGTCATGTGGATAGTTGGCGTATGACGTGGCTTGTTTGTAGCAAATGGGATGGTGACACATGGCCCAATCAATGGCTGCCACGTGTCACTTGGATATTGGTTTAAAATTTATGTTGTTGGCCGGATTTGACCCCGCGACCTCCGAGCAGGCGTAAAGCCTTGGGAAGGGCTGCCAAACCGGTGCGCCCACATGTAGTTCTTATTATATATATGTAAAACATTATATTTAAATTGCAATGGTTGTTGTATGGGGCGTGGTCCAGGCTGGGGCTTAGCCCCGGCCCCCGGTCGTATACATTGTAATATAACCACCGACGCAGTGTGTTTAACCATAGCCCTTTTCGTATGAGCCCTGCTCACATGTGTTTGTGCATAGAACCATCGACACACACCCGACCATTTTCATTTGATTTAGACTTGGTGCCTTTTATATGTGCGCGAGGTCATATGGTGGTGCATGTGCCCTCACCCTTGGTGGTTAAGGGCTAGTGCGTAACCGTCCTACAGTTTGTACCGGTTGTGTGGTTTCACTCGGTGCTGGGTTTTTCCACATTTATGTGCGTGGGGGATAGGTTGAGAAGGAAAGGGTGCATTTTGGTGATCCAGAGACAACAAGTTTGAAGGGGAACTTCCAGGAAGCCTATCTTCTTCAATTTTTGGCCAAACGAGGTGTCGAAAAATCCCAACTAGGGGTTTTTGGAAGTTCTGAAGCCATTGGAGCCATCTATTTTTTGAGCATTGTAAAGCACATATTTGAGCACTTTGAGAAAATAATACAAAAGATCCATTGGAAGATGGACCAGGAGATGTAGCCCAAGAGAGGGGTGAACTCCTTTATCATTTGTTGTGTTATGTGTTTTATGTTCATTGTTTATTGTTGTTGCTTATATGCATCTTGAATGAGTAATTTCTATAAAAGTTGTGTTGCAAAATTGATCCATTTGCATTTTAACACATGAATTAAATCTAGCAAATATTTTCAAGAATACAAGTCTTCTTCATTTTTAGATCATTGCTAGTGGCAGGTTTTATCCATCCTAACACTAGCCCTTATTCTTCTCATGTTTTCATGGTACTAAAGTAATAAGGAACATGGTGCATGTGTCTGTATTTTAGATCCCTCATCAAAGTTACCATCAAATATAAATTCCCCATTCATATCATTTATGACCTTTTGGATGAGTTGAGTGGTGCTCAATTCCTTATCAAACTTGATCTATGATCTAGTTACCACTAGATACATATGAAAGAGGTTGATATCCCAAAAAATGAATTTTGAACTCATGAGGGACATTATGAGTTATTGGCCATTCCCTTTGGTCTATGTAACACACCCTCCACCTTTCAAAGTCTCATGAATCATGTGTTCTTCCCCTTCCTCCATCATTTTTCTCAGTTGATTTTTTATGATATCAAGTAAAACTTGGCAATCCCATATGGCCCATGTAGATCAAATATTACACTTATTATATCAACAAAAAATCTTTCTCAAATAGTCTAAATGTTGTTTTGGAGCTCCCAAAGTAGAATACTTGGTCCATATTCTTGGTATGTATGTTGTCCATGTGTATCCTCATAAAATCGTAGCTATGACGGATTGGCCTCGTCATAAAACTCTTAAACGTTTGTGAGGTTTCCTTGGTTTAATGAGATATTGTCACAAGTTTGTTCATAATTATGGAAATATTGTGTCTCCCCTCACTTCTCTCTTTAAAAATAATTATTTCAATTGGAATCCATCAGTGGATCAATCCTTCCAAGCCTTGAAAGATTCTATGTGCACGAATCATGTTCTGACACTTCCCAACTTCAACAATAATTTTTTCATGGAATGAATTGCTTCAAGGAAAGGAATTGGGGTAGTCCTCATGCAAGATGGAGGACCTTTAGATTTCACTAGTAATCAACTCTCTGAGTGAAATTTTGGAAAATCCTTCTATGAAAAGGAAGTGTTGGTTATTTTTCATGCATTGGATCTTTGGCTTCCTTATTTTTGTGGGAAATGCTTCCAAATTAAAATTGATCATCATATCCTCAAGTATTTTATGGAATAAACAATTTCATCCCCTCAAAAATATAAATGGGTGACCGATATTTTTGGTTATGATTCTGAGATAATTTAGAAGAAGGGAAAAGAAAATGTGGTTGTTGATTCTCTTTCAAGGAAATATTAAGAAGGAGGGTCCTTGTTTTCCCTCTCTTTCATTCTAGTATATTGGTTACAAGCCATTTTCCAAGAATGGTTCCAATATCCCAAACTTTCTCTCTGAATACAACAATTGCAATAATATCCTTAGGTGTTAAGAACCAAATATCAATATAGCATAGAAAAACCTCAGAATAAGTACTCAACACCTTGAAAAAGAGAGAAATTCAGATAATAAGCCTCCTCGAGGGGGAAACCTCCTTATATACCACATAAATGTCCAAATACCTAATGATTCCAAATGAAAATGTCTCCTTGGTATATATATAAATATATATATATATATATATAGGAGACTAGGAGGTACAATTAAAACTAATGGACCCAAGCCAACATAAATAAAATAACATTATTAATGTAATATGCCCCAATTAAGGGGTAATGTGCCACTAGTTAGAGATTAACATGACCCTCCCCTTGAGACAAGTGTTTTCTGCAATGCTTGAGTAACTCTTGATGCTTCTATATAAAAGACTCTTCTTCCTAAGTGGAATCTTCAGCCGATATTTTCCTCCATTTAATGAGATACTCTGAAATGGATCTATTCCTCATTTGGTGAATTCTTATGTCAGTGATGGCTTCAGGCGCCAATATGATTTTTCCTTCCTCATCAAGTTCTAGAAATATAGTTTGAACTAGGATCTTATCACCTATAACCTTCTTTAAGCATGAAACATGGAAAGTTGGGTGTACTCATGAAGATGCAGGCAACTCAAATTTGTATGCCATAGTACCAATCTTTTGCAACACCTTATAAGGGCTATAGTACTTTGGTGATAATGTATTATCCTTATTGGCTTGCTTGAGGGACATCTGTTTGTATGTTTGTAGTCTTAAAAACACTCAATCCCCTACTTCAAAACTTCTTTCACTACGATGTTGATCTTCTTGTTGTTTCATGTGATTATGTGCCATGGTCAAGTTGTCCTTTAAGATTTGGCAAATTTGTTGTTGATGCTCAATGTGATATTCCACTTCTTAAACCTTATATTTTTCTTTTAGAGAAGAAGTGATGGAAGGAGGGTGGTATCCATAGAGTGCCATAAGTGGTATACATATATGTTAAGAACCAAATATCAATATAGCATAGACAAACCTCAGAATTAGTAATCAACGCTTTGAAAAAGAGAGAAATTCAGATAATAAGCCTCTTCAAGGGGGGAACCTTCTTATACACCACATAAATGTCCAAATACCTGATGATTCCAAATGAAAATGTCTCCTTGGTATATATAGGATACTAGGAGGTACAATTACAACTAATGGACCCAAGCTGACATAAATAAAATAACATTACTAGTGTAATATGCCCCAATTAAGGGGTAATGTGCCACTATTTAGGGATTAACATTAGGCCTCTCTAGGATACTCTTGGAATGATGAGGATATTCACCATAAAGTTCATCTTTATTTAATAAAATAGTCTCACCTTAAATCCATTTTTCTCTCTAAACTTCATGCTTCACCAATAGTTGGGAATCTAGGATTTCACAAAACATATGAATTGTTCAAATGTTTTTTTTTATGGGAAGTCATGAAATAGGACATTGTTAACTACTTGAGTATATTTGAAAACATATATTTAAAGAAAACCTTAATCTCAACAATAATAAACCAAACCATTCACCAAATATCCAACACAATAAATAGTCAAAACCTTTGAGGTAGGGTAACACCATATTATTCCTTACGAAAAGAATGTAGTCCTTAATAAATCCTTTCTTGTTATAATAAAAATACACTTCACTATGATCTAATACATTACTTACACTTTTTTATATAACACTCTATATCTCGTAGGAACATTCTAGAGAAGGAATATTCTAGTAGGTGGAATGTTCTAGTAAACCTTCTCACCTTTATTGTGTCCACACTATTACACAGGCCTTACTTAGTAGAATTGGCATCCATGCATAATAATATGTAACCACATTCCCATTGGGTACCTCCCTAGGTAAACCATATTACATCCCTAGGTATACTACATTACATCCCCCTTTGCATGTTTCCTTCTTGAAACATGGGAAGTAACCATAAAATACGATCTCCTAAGTAGTGTAGCCAATCGGTACCAAGTATGATGATCCATCCATCCTAATGGATGATGAGCATGATGTCCAATTGTTCCCTTTCCATACTGATATTGATCCTTCTCACACTTTTGGTGCCATAGGATGGTTTCTCTATCCCGATATCATCCTCCAATTCTCATATTCCTCAATGTGCCTCTTGATTTGTTTCCTTTCTAGTGACATGTTTGTTCATAATAATTGTGTGGATGTGCACTCCTATGCCTTGATGAATGTTGTTTCTCTATATGGTGTGGATGGAAATATCCAAAAAATCTAGGAATCAATCCTTTTTTCTTCAACTCTGCAATACGATGTTCCTTTGAGTCAATGATCTCTTTGGCTTATTTATTGTGTCCTTCCTAGGGATTTTCTTCATGTCCTTTTATAGACTCTACCTCTCATGCAACTTTGGACTCATAAATAACTTCTTTTCTCTCCCCCATAGGCCCTTCTTTCTTACTAAGAGACACATCCTACAATATAACTTTCTTTTTCTTGTACCAAAGTTTCACAAACTTCTTTTCCACATTAATATTAATCGTACCAATTATTTCCATCCAAGGATATCTAAGAATAATATCCACATCATTCATATCAATGGAACAAAATAATAATGTAATATATATTCATCCATGGTTATCTTCAAATCTTTAAATACTAGAATATTGTTTCCCTAAATCTATGTGCTTTTCATATTCTTGGCACGAACTTGAAATCTATAAACCAACTAAGCATTGATAAAATTATGCATGCAACTTGGGTCAATATAAACAATAGCCTTCTCTTGTTGAATGCATCTATGATTCTATAATATAGATTTTCCACATGAAAATAAACCCTTGGCTCTTTATTTATATTTACTCTTGGCATGAGACCATTGGTCTAAAAGTAATTTTTCAAGTGCTTCCTCAGAAAATGGCAACCACTAACAAAAATAAAATGATTTCCACCATATGAGAGAATCTTCTTTGAAACCAAAGTGGAGATAAGATTTCCACCTCTCTTCCCATAATGATTTTTCAGATGCCATGAATTATTCAATACTAGGGCCATCCTCTTTACTAGTAAAAAATATCCTTCTATCCATAACCCAAAAATAAAACTAGGGATTATAAAATAACTTACTTTGCAAATCATGGTTTTTTCTAGAAAAACCATAAAATATTTTGAATTTAAAATGTTGATAACTTCACTTCCCAGACTCTGTTTCAATCGATTTTTTTTAATTGGGTATTTTTCCAAGAGAAATTCAAATCTACAATTTGTTTATGCAATTTATTCTCATAAATTTTCATAATTGAATATGAAGTGCACTACCCCCTTTTTTCCCTTGAAAAAATATGCAAAAAGAAGAAAAATTTTCTTCCTTTCTTTGGTCGAAGAAAGAGATCTGATACCAATTTTTAATTAATTGAGTAGATATGAAAATATGTATTAAAAGAAACCTCAAAAAGAATAAAGAAAACCATTCACCAAATATTCAATACAATAAATAGTTTAAACCCTTGAGGTAGGGTAGTGCCATATATATTATTCCTTATTGAAGGAATGCACTCCTCACGCAATCCTTTCTTGTTACAATAACAATATACTTCACTATGCTCTAATACATTGCTTACACTTATTTATATAATACTCTCTATCTCACAGGAACATTCTAGAGAAGGAATATTCTAGTAGGTGGAACCTTCTAGTAAACCTCCTCACCTTTATTGTGTTCACACTATTACATGGGCCTTAGTTACTAGAATTGGTGTCCATACATAATAATATATAACCACATTCCCATTCGGTACCTCCCTAGGTACCCCGTATTACTGGCTTAGGTATACTACAGACATCCACACCTTTGTGGCCGAATGCGATACTCTTCAACGCAATAAGGGAGAAACTGTCAAAAATCCAGGAACACTCCAACCTCTCCCTATTCCACTTGTTATATGGATGGATATTTCTATGGATTTCATTTTCATATAACCAAATCAAGCAATAAATTATTCATCATGGTTGTCATCAATCACCGTTCCAAATATGCTCAGTTATGTTCCCTTCAACACTTAGTCACCACATCCACAGTGGCTCCAATTTTCATGGATAATATATTCAAACTCCATGCCATGCCTCACTCTATTATCTTTGATCCTGTCCAAAATTTACCTAAAATTTTTGGAAAGAATTGTTCAATCTCTGGGGAACCCAATTACATCTCAACATGGCCTATCATCCCCAAACTGATGGTCAAATGGAATTTTTTAATAAATTCTTGAAAATATATTTGAGGTGTTTCATGTCTAATAGACGAACTAAATGGGTTTAGTGGTTACCACTAGATGAATGGTGGTACAACACATATTACCATGTTACCACTTCCATGACTCCCTTTGAAGCGGTCTATGGTCAAAATCCACCTTCTATCCTCTCCTACATGTCAGGTGTGTCCAAGTTTCACAACGCCGACAACACACTTATAGTTCGAGATGCTATTAT
Organism: Picea glauca; assembly: GCA_000966675.3. Taxonomy (NCBI): domain Eukaryota; kingdom Viridiplantae; phylum Streptophyta; class Pinopsida; order Pinales; family Pinaceae; genus Picea; species Picea glauca. The sequence continues at coordinate 67,458 of JZKD02S0426211.1, forward strand.
TCATACCCTCAAGAGTCAAAGAAAATTTGGTCATGGCTCAGAATCACATGAAGAAACAAGAAGATCAATGTCGTTCAAAAAATCAATTTGTTGAAGGGTACCATGTGTTTCTTCATCTGCAACCTTATAAGTAAACTTCACTCAAATCTGAACATTATCAAAAAATCGCTCGCAATTTTCATGGCCCTTATACAATTCTTAAGCGAGTGGGACCCATGGCCTACAATATAGCTCTCTGAAATCACTGTAAGCTCCATCTAGTTTTTCATGTTTCTTGCTTAAAGAAAGTGATTGGCACCAAGTGCTAGATGCAAAATAGTCTCCCTGAATTTGATGAAGAAGGCTCCATTTGGTTGTAGCCTCAAGTAGTCTTGGACCACTACGAGCATCATCTCCATCAACAAACTATCAAGGAATTTTTAGTTCAATGGAAGAATACACCACACGAAGATGCCACATGGGAGTCGGTTTCCATTCTACAACAATGTCCACATCTTGTGCCTTGAGGAAAATATTGTTTTTCAAAGGGGAGGGAATGTTAGGGACCTAACATCGCTAACCCATCAATTAGGTAGAATAATATTTTTTAGATGTAATTAAGACCTTCATTAGTAAATAAGGCCTATGTAATAATATGAAAACATCTAATGTAAGAAGACTTAATAGAAGATTCCTTTTCTAGAAAGATCTTCCTCTAGAATGTTCTCTAGAATATAGAAATAGTATAAATAGGAGTAGAAGGCATGGGAATTTTTTGTCTTGAGAATTATTTTGTAATTGATCTCTTCTCTGCTAGAGGTTTCCCCCTCAAAGATACAAGTGAACTTGTATTTCTATAAATAAAGGTTGGTGTTATTGTTCTCTATATTTTTCTCTTTTGGATGATATTTTTCATAACAATTATGTTTCTTCTCTACATAATACATTAGGTACCTTACAATTACCCCCTATGAACTCTAAATGTCTCATATAGTATTCAAATTCTTTCGGTAATTGGCATATTTGTGGAAAAACTTTGTGTTTCTATCACTTTCAAAAATACATATAGCTCTAATTTTAAGGTGCTACATTGACTCATGTTTCACAAGAAAATTGTGCCTAAGAGACAAGAAATATTTAAGGGTTGATTTATCTTCCATCAAGAGGGGGAAACATATTTTCTCCACCATTATATCATTAATATTTTGTTCCATTTCTGTGAGGAGGACTTGTGACTTTTGTTTTGTATGATATTTCCCAATATTTTGAAACCTTTCTTACTCGAGATAAGTTGTCTGCCAATAAATTCATAAAAGAGGCTCTGGTATCTTATTGAATATGAGTCCATTCAGAGGATATAAGGGATCAATATTCATCCTCTAGAAGCCATATGGGGTTGAATTTTAATGGGATCGTAGGATGTGGTTATTTTTTGTAGGATATGGGGAGTGTTGGGGAATAGGGTGGAACACAACATGAAACAGAGAACACAATACTGCAAATAATTGAAGATGAATTTTTTTTCAAGAACATAGGGTTGTTTCTAAAGACACCATTACAACACTTAAGCAGAATTCACCGTGATTACAACATCACAGTGCATATTGAACATATTGATCCACATGATCATTTTTCTCATGATGATAATGACCCAAGGGGTCTGCTATTTATAGCCATAATGTTTAACCAATTTCCATAGAATTAGGAAGATCTTGTCCACATGTAACCATCGGTTGTTAGAATTGACTTTCATCAAATTCGTATTATCGAGTCATATCGACAAGAATTCTTGATCCAAATCACTATTCATTCAAATCATAGCTGACTATTCATCCAAAATAGTCAATTTCTAGGTTGATCGATCCACCGCCCGACTATATTCCACTATTGGTTGAATGTATGATCGAAATTCATGTCGACTAATCGATCGAATGATGTATTGTTTTGGTTGATCGGTTGATCGATTGTATCCAAATTCAGGTTGATTGTCTAATCAATTAAACCCATGATATGTGTGATGAACCATCAATGCTTGATGTTCCAACACCCCCCCATAATTGTAGTTTCTTGAATCCCAAGCATCATGTGGAGCTTGAAAAATCTAACTTCAACTAAAGTTTTGGTGAAGATGTCAACAACATGATCATGTGTTCTACAATATTCAAGAGAGACAACGTTCTTATGAACCAACTGTCTCAAATAGTGAGCATGGAGCTCAACATGATTCATCATATTGTGGGAAAGAATATTTTCATAAAACTATATAGCACTTTTATTATCACATTATATTGTAGTCAAGGTATGAATAGGAAGGCCAAGTTCTCCCAAAATTTGGTGGATCCACACTACTTCAGCACCTGCTTGAACGACACCATGATATTCTACTTATGCAGTCGAAAAAGAGACTACCTTCTATTTTTTGCATGACCAAACCAACGGTCCAGTGCTATAGTGAAACACATATCCATAAGTGGAATTTCAATCATCATTATTGCCAGCCCAATCATAGTCAGTGAAGTCGACCATCAAATATAAAATTCGACAATACTTGATACCAAAATGAGTGGTACCCTTGAGATAGTGAACAATTCATTTGACAACTTTCTAGTGGCTTTATTTAGTGTCCTGCATAAACCAAGAAACCACACTAACAATAAAGGAAATGTCAGGTCGACTATGAGTAATATAAATAAGATTGTCGACCAGTTGTCGATAAAGTGTATCATCAATTGCAGATGTTTGACATGTTTTGGTAAGATTTACTCCATATTGAAAAGGAGTAGCACAAGGATTGAAATAAACCATATTAAAATGAGTCAACAGATCCATCACATATTTAGAATAAAAAATAAAAAAACCATCACATAGTGGTAATACTTGAAGACCCAAAAAATAATGCAGAGTAGCAAGACATGTCATGTCAAAGGAGTCAACAAGTTGTTTCTTTTATCTAAGGATGAGATCAATATTACTAATAATGAGTAATTCATATACATATACAACAAAAATCAAGGTGTCTCCATTGATATGGATTACATAAAATATGTGATCATATTCACAATATTTGAAACCAATTCAAAGAAAGAAACTGTCAATCTTACCATACCAAGCTCAAGGAGTCTGCTTTAAACTATAAAGAAGCTTCTTGAGTCGACAAACCAAATTAGAATTTTTCACAAAACCAGGTGGTTGTTTCATGAAAATTTATTTATAAATTTCTCCATGAATAAAGGTTATATTCACATCCATATGATGTATTTTCCATTCAAAACAAGCAACAAGGGAAAGAATCATTCAAACATGGTTCATCTTTGCTACAGAGGAAAAAGTCTTAGTGTAGTCAATTCCTTCTTGTTGAGAGAATCCCTTCGCAACTAGACATTCTTTATGTCACTCAAAAAACCCTTCAGAGGTAAATTTGGTCCTCTATATCCATAGACACTTCACAATTTTATTTCCTTGTAGTCGGGGAAATAAGTCCCAAGTGTGATTCTTTAACAAATAATCAATTTATGTTTGCATGGCTTACTCCCATTGAGGTCATTCTTCTGTTGGATAGTATTGTCATTGATGTCAAATTTAGAAATTGGTGATCATCATGAAAAATCCTCTCTAAATTAGTCCCCTTATGATGTATCTTTAATCATGTCCCTCATGGGAAGACGCTTTGGAGGATCCCACAAGAATCCCCGAAGGTGTGGTCAAGTAGCCTCGCAATTGTTTGAAGAAAAAGAGTATGAAGGACACTGAAAATGCATGCAAAACCTTCGTGGATTGATATCCCTCATCAAGAAATTTCCAATGGTAGGTGGAATATCACATGGTTTCTCAAGGCTGATAATATATGACCTCTTAAAGATGATCATGTGAATTTTCCCCTAAAAAATGTTGCAAACAAGAAGTTATAGGTCAGCCCTAAAGTTAAGTAAAGGAAGTGCTTGGAAGAGTATAAATACACATTAAGAACCTTTAATTTTCATAATTAAATCTTCTTATATCTTATCACAAGTTTTGTGGTGAATTTGAGAGGGAAGCTGAAGTGAATAAGGGAGAAATCCCAAGGGAAGATGAAGTCTTGTGATGATTTGTTCTAAGGTATGTTATTTGAAGGTCATCTTGGAATTTTTGCTATATCGTTTTTTATAGAATGATTCAGATAGTGAAAATTAGAGGTTTTTTAGAAGACATATCAAGGTACCTATGGTATGAATTGTAGTTTATGGGTCATTTTATGTTTGGAGATACACTCTATGAAAGATAGGGTTTTTGACTAGTCATGTAACTAGTCTCAAAAATGTGTTCTAGGTAAAATAGTCATAACTTTTTCATAGAGGATAAAAATTTTGTGAGACCAATTTCATTGGAAAGAGTACAATCCTTAGTATCTTGTGTGTGATTTTAAAAATCATATATCAACTATTGAGTGCACAAAATTATTTACAAGTTCTCTCTCCAAAAGAGGCCAAAATTCAGCAAGGTTATCCATTTTTGCTCTAACTCTTTTTTAGGGATGATTCAAGGAGAAATAATTGGAGGAATATTAGAGAAGATATAAAATAATATCCAGTACAAGTTTTAAACCTTGATTCATTATAGGTAAGGACTTATAATTGTTGCAAGTTAGGTTTTGTGACTAATCCAGAAACTAGTCCCAAACAGGTGTTCAAGATAAATTTAATAAGTGATGTTGGGGTTTATATGTTGACCCATGTGGATCTATGATTTCTATGTGGAACTAGTTTGATTATGATGATGTATCAATGAAAATGACAAAGACAATGACAGTGAAATATATAGTGATAGTGACAGTGACAATGACATGTTTATTCTCTTATATATATTTGAGGGTGGAAGGAAGGGGCAAGGAAAGGGGGTTGAAGCCTCCTTTCATTTGGAGCTGGAGAATATAGGTAGTTGTAGCTTCCTTTAGGTTGGAGCCTGTAAATTAGGGGGTTGAATCCTCCTTCCAATTGGAGATGGATAATATTGGAAGTTGTAGAATCCTATGAATGTAATATTGTTATTATATAAGAAAATCATTCCATGGATTTCCACGTAAATCTGTTGTGCACTGTGTATTTGTTCTTCTTCTATTTAATGTATATTGGATGCATTTGTTTAATTAAAAATTAAAATTTTTAAAAAGTGCTAAATTGTACTTGATACTGATTGACCCCCCCTCTCAATATCAACAATTGGAATTAGAGTAGGTTACCTTCAAAACAGTGTAATCGTTGGAAGTAAGATCATGACAAAAAATGGAAGGCCACATTCCAAATGTGATTCCACCATTTGATGGAAACAATTATTCATAATGGATAAATAGAATGCAAAATTACTTGACAACTCTAGGAGTGGATTATTGGCTATCAGTCATCAATGGCTATAAGGTTCCAAAATATACTCCAACCAATCTAGATGAGAAGAAATGGATGAGTTGTAATTCAAAGGATAGGGATGTTATCATAAGTGTATTGACACCAACTATTTATAGCAAGGTGATGTGTTATATCACAACTAAAGAGGTATGTGATAAAATAAAAAATATTTATGAGCGATCTGAAGTTCAAGTAGGTCAAGCTTCAATGACATAGAGCACCATTTGAAATTATGAAAATGGATGAAAAATAATATATTGAGACTTATTTACTCAGAGTATATGAATTTGTCAATTCCATTAGAGGATTAGGAGAAGAATTCAAAGAACCCTTGGTTGTACAGAAAGTGTTGAGATCACTTCTTTTGAGATATGGTCCCAAGGTCTCAGCCATTGAAGAAACTAGGTATTTGACCAAAATGACAGTGTATGAACTACATGGGACATTCACAACATATTGAATGATAATATATACAAAAAATGGGTAGCCAAACAGAGAAGCAACTCTTAAATCCGTGAATAAAATGAGGAACAAAGAACACAGGGTAGAATAAAGACTAGGCGATGAATCAGATGAAGAAGAAGCACATTTCATAAGGAAGCTCAAGAGGGGAACCAAAAAATATAAAGGTAAGTCACATTTTGTATTATTCAATTGTGGTAGAGCAGGATACTATGCTAAGAAATCTCCTTTTGAATAAAATCAAAGATTTCACAAGAAACATAGTCTTTACTCCAAGGAGGACAACAATTCTTTAGGTGAAAGTGATGGAGAAGAAAGTGATGTAAGGGAAGTTTTCTTCATAAATAAAGAAACTCAAAATGATAACCACGAAAATTCTAGAACAGATGAAATCAATTCTAAAGAAGAGTATAATGCAGAGATAGAAGAAACAAACATATAATCTTTTTGGGGAAGCAAAGACATCAAAAAAAGTGAAAAGGAAGATGAAGAGAATCTTGAAAAATTGAAGTATGTTAAAGAATAAACTATCAATATTAGAAACAAAAATAGAGAGTTGAAAATGAATTAAAAAATTATGAAGAAGAGAATCATGAGCTTGAAAATACAATTGGCAACTTGAAGGAGCAATTAGATAAATCCAAGAAGACTGAATATTATGAGAATTTGAAAGAAAAATTCGATCACACAAGAAAATGGCTGATGTTGACAATATAAAAGTTGAATTACTACAAGAAATTTGAAATAAGAACTGAAAAGTTAGATGAAATGCTTAAAAAACAGAGATCCCCTATTGATAAGATAGGACTTGGGTATGAAAACATCTTGAAAACTATAGATATAGATAAAACATACAGGTAAGATGAAGGAAATTCTAGAAACTATGCAAATGTATTAACAAGTGGAACCAACAAACAAAATGGAGTTGAATAACAACATGAACATGACACCTCCAACTAGAACAAAAGATCAAAATTTAGAAGAGGTGAGACACCAAGAAGGTCCTTTTCTACCAGGTATGAGAATATGTTTCTTGGTCATTGTTATACTTGAAAAAACTTTGGACACAAATAAATTCACTATAAAATCAATGCAAGAAAGAACTATATAAGAAACATAAATGATTATGGATATTCAAGAGACAATCATGTAAATAGTATATTTGGAAATGCTCATGGATTTGTCAACAGAAATTACAATCCATTTGATCCACTGATGGATCAAAACATTGTGTGCTACAAATGAAATAATATTGGTCACAAAGCTTGAGATTGCAGAGGTATGAAAGAAGATGCTCCTATCATAAAACCAACTACAATATGGAAAATGAAAGAGAATCCAAACAAGGAAGATTGTTGATTAACACTGCTTGCTGAAAATAAAGAAGATGAATGGTACATAGACATTGGATTCTCAACACACATAACTAGAGACCAAAAACATTCATCAGATTAAAGAAAGGAAAAAGCTCTTGTGTTTCATTTGGAAATGAATTCTCCATTAAAATACTTGGAAAATGTGTAGTGAGCCTTTGAAGTGAAAATGTTAAAGTAGCAAATGTCTTACTAGTTGAATATTTGAAGCATAATCTCCTTAGTGTCAATAAAATATGTGATCAAGGATACAATTTTAATTTTGACTCTTGAATATGTGAAATCAGAGAATAATACTCATGAAGATTGTTTGCGACAACAACAAGAAGAAAAAATAAAATATACATCCTAGACAAAGAGGAGAGAAAGAGGATTGAAGTTACACAAAATAGCTCTAAGGAAGGAAAGGAAGGAAAGGATAAGAATACATAAAAGGAATGTGAAATACTATTGAGCTCCATGAGTTTAGGGGGAGCAGCCCCAAAGAGAAGAGTTACCCTTTTCCATTGATATCAAAGGGGGAGAGAAAGATCATGAGCATGATGATAGGGGGAGTATGAGTATTGCCATCAATTACATGGGGGAGATCATTTAATAGTGTTTTCATTGATGTAAAATTAATCCATTGGTAATTATCATGAATAAGCCTCTCCAAATTGGTCTCCTTATTGTGTAACTTTAATCATGGCCCTCGCGAGAAGATGCTTTGAAGAATCCCACAAGAAACCCGAGAGGTGTGGTCAAGAATCCCTGTAGTTGTTTGAAGGAAATGAGTATGAAGGAAATTGCAAATGCATGAAAAAATTCCATGTATTGATAGACATCATCAAGAAATTTCCAATGGTAGGTGGCACACCATGTGGTTCCTCAAGTTTGAGAAGATATGACTTCTTAAAGATGATCATGTGAATTTTCCCCTAAAAAGTGTTGCAAACAAGAAGTTATAGGTTGACCCTAAATTTAAGTAAAGGAAGCACTTGGAAGTGTATAAATACACATTAAGAACCTCGCCTTTTCATAATTTAATATTTTTATCTCTTTTCACAAGTTTGGTGGAAAATTTCAAAGGGAATTTGAAGTGAAGAAGGGGGAAATCCCAAGGGAAGATGAAGTCTTGTGATTATTTGTTCTAAAGTATGTTCTTTGAAGGTCATCTTGAAATTTTTTCTATAAATGATTTTCTAGAATGATTCAAATATATAAATGTAAAGGTTGTTTATAATACATATCAAGGTACATGTGGTATGAATTTAAGCTTATGGTTCATTTTACTTTTGGAGATACACTCTGTGGAATATAGGGTTTTTTACTAGTCCTATAACTAGTCTCAAACAAATGTTCCAGGTATAAAAGTCAAAATGTCTTCATAGAGGATCAAAATTGTGTGAGATAAATTGCATTGGAAAGAGTACACTCCTTGTTATATTGTGTGATATTTTCATAATCAGATATAAAATATTGAGTACTTGGATTTTTGTACAAGTTCTCTCTCTAGAATAGGAAAAAAACTATCAAGTTTTTCCATTTTCACTATAACTCTTTTTCAGGGATGTGTCAAGGAGAAAAACTTGGAGGAATCTTAGATAATATATCAAAAAATATTGGGTACAAGTTTCAGACCTTGATTCATTACATGTATGGATTTATACTTGTTGGAAGTTAGGGTTTGTGACTAATCCAAAAACTAGTCCCAAACAGTTGTACGAGATAAATTTAAGAAGTGATGTTGGGGTTTATATGTGGATACATGTGGACCTAGGATTTCTAGGTGAACCCAGTTTGATGATGATTATGTATTAGTGATAGTGGCAGAGGCAGTCACAGTGATAAAGATAGTGACAATGACAGTGACAGGTTGATTATCTTATATATATTTGAGGGTAGAAGGAAAGGGAAAGAAAAAGGGGTTGAAGCCTCCTTCCAATTAGAGTTGGAGAATATAGGGAGTCATAGCTTCCTTCAGGTTGGAGTGAGTAAATTATGGGGTTGAAGCCTCTTTCTAGTTGGATTTGGAGAATATTGGAAGTTGTAGCTTCCTATGAATGTAATCTTGTTATTATATCAGAAAAACATTTTGTGGATTTCCACATAAATCTATTGTGCACTGTGTATTTTTTCTTCTTCTCTTTACTGTATATTGGATGCATTTATTTGATTAAAAAATTAAATTTTAAAAAATTTCTAAATTGTACTTGATACATACCCCCTCTCAGTATCAACACCTTCAACATATGAGTAGGAAACATGATCAGAAGTTTCAAGTACAAGATTCATTAGGGCAATGTTGGCATGTTGGTTTTGACTTCGAGTTTGTCATCTAGAGGAAACATCCCTAGAATAAGCTCCAACAGATTCAATTTTCTTGGTAGACCATCTAGGAAGACAATAAATAGGTGAAATATGGTTCACTGTAGCAGGTCAATCATAATTCATAGGGCCTCTAGTCAACGGACCACTCAAAACATAAGATGACTGACTAGTCGACTCAGAGGTTGGCGGTCTAGTCAAAATAGGAACAATGTTTGAATGTACAGTCAAAGGAATAAATTGTAGTTAGAAGAACCAATGTCATAGAAAACATCAAAGGGATCACCCTGTAGTAATACAGAGGAGGAATTCAACAAATTTATTCCAAAATATGTCTCATGAAACCATACATTTCATCTAATAATGATTTGTCATTTGATAAGATCTAACAGTCGATAGGATTTTGACTCTTTAGAGTATCCCATCATGATGCAAGAATGAATCCTTGCATCCAACTTATTTATGAAATCATCATAAATTTGATCCCAGGAAACACATCCAAGCACAAGGAGGTGGTTGACTAAAGGATTCTTTCCACACATCGTTAAACTAGAGTCATGGAAGGAATAACTCAAGTCGAGATGTAATTGAGAATATAGTTTGCAAAATAAACTACTTCATCCCAGAAGCGATGATGTAGATCTTTGTCCTACAAAAGGAATCTATCCATTTCAACTAATGTTGAATTGTTGCAGCTGCAATGCCATTCTGTTGAAGTGTGTGAAGAACTGACCACTGTCAGTTTGTACAAGATCGAACTAGGTATTCTTCAAAGGGTCATTTTACATAATCACCACCATTATCCGATATCAAGCACTTGATGGGTCGACCAAATTGATTTTCAGCAAAGGCCTAAAACTTTTTGAACTTTTCAAAGACAAGGTTGTTGTTCTTCAAAAATTAAACCCATGTAAAGTTAGAGAAATCATCAATGAACATCAAAATATACCTTACACCTTCTAGTGAAGGTAGATTGATGAAAAAAACATCATTGTGAACCAACTCCAGTAGTTTTTGTGCTCACCACACTTTTCCAGAGTTGAATGGTGCTTGATGATGCTTCCTAAGAACACAACCCTTATAGACTCCTTTAGGGAGAAAAACATTCAATAAACCAACAACCATGTTCTGATTTTCTAGTGCCTGTAGACTTGAAAATTCAGGTGTCCAAATCGCTTATGCCAAATTCAACTTCTCTCATCACTGTGAGAAACAATTGTAGTTAGTTAATTTTTAGGTCAAGGAATGTCATAGAATTTGTACAAACTGTCCATCAGGTCACGAATCCCACTGATGAAAATCGACTTTCATTTCTTCAAATCACGAACATAGAACTGATCTAGCTAAAATTACACAATCTTACCTATTTGTGTTAACTGAGAAACAAATAATAGATTGGCACCAATATTTGGCACATGAAAGACGTCGTCAATATTCCCATGTCAATAGGTAACATCATCCTGACCAGCAAAATCTAGAGAAAAATCATAGACAACATAGATTTTCCTCTCCTTAGCTTCATCCAACCACGTGAACAAGGAGGCATCCTTAGCCATGTGATCAGTGCACCCATATTTAACTACCAATTCATTCTGTGCAAAATGAGACAACAAGGATTGATTAGTTCGGACTTGGAACGTGAAATTATCAACGGGTCAGTGTACAATGAACACATCTCCTTCAAGGAATTTAACCTTCTTCTCTAAATCATCTTGCTTCTTATAGAATAATTTATCCACATTTCCAGTCCTTCCACAGTACTGGCATATCTTATTCTTTCAACTTCCAAGAGGTGCATCTGTCTTCCCTTTAGGTTTTTGTTCGCAGTATGTAGCTTTCTTTGTAAAGGAATCAAACCATACTCTATCCCTGAGATCCATCTTGCTCTTTCCCTTGAGTAAGTGGGTCTGATGTTCACCACAAATATTTCCTTATTCAAGCAGTTTGTGTTGACAAGTAATCAAAAGTCCATAGTAATATTCAAAGGTGTAATCCTTACCATATTCCTTGTTTTCTTTCCAATTGGTGTAGAAATTCAACATGAAGATGTTGAATGGTGTTCTCAAGTTCATCAGGACCAACTCGATGCGTTTTCCATATTTATTCTAATATTTCTTTCCAAATTCACCCAATTTTAACTAGAGTTTTTTGACATGTGCCAAAAGTCCTCTATTATGTCAAAAGAATGAGGATCAAGAGAGATCAACTCTTTCTCCAACTCCATGATGTGGCTCTCATTGACTCGGTTAAAAAAAAAAACTATACATTCTTCCAAACTTGACGAGGACAATCAATTCCACTAACGTGAAATCAAATATCCCATGCGATGTAGGTCGTGATAACCCCTACAACCTCATCCTTCTTTCCATCAATAGTGAACTTTTCCTGGTCATATGTTGGATATGGAATCACAACCTTTGTATTCTACACAATCCTTTTCTCTTTAGTAGGGTTTCCATATATGGTTCCCATACTACATAATTTGATCCATTCAAAACAACAAGATCAATATTTGAATCCATATTTGATATCTAGACAAAAACTGATCTGTTTCAGTAATTTCTAATCAGCGAACCACTGACCTAGACTCAATCACACAACAAATGTAACTCGACAAGGTTTGCAGATAATAGGTCAAGGTTTGAAACCATTGGCTATGAAACCATGTTGTGGAATAGGGTGGAACATGACATGAAATAGAGACCACAATATTGCAGATAATAGAAGAGGAACAAAAATTTTGAAGACAGGGTGGTGTCTAGAGACACCATTACAACACTTAAGTAGAGTGCACTGGGATCATAACATCACAGTGCATATTGCACATATTGATCTACATGATCCCGTTTTTCATGATGATAATGGCCCAAGGGGTTTGCTGTTTATAACCTCAAGATTTAACCAATTTCCATAGAATCTGGGAGATTTGTTCACATGTAACCGTCGATTGTTAGAGTTGAATCTTCCAAATATGTGTTGTTGAGTTAGCTCGACAAGGATTCTCAATCCGACCGACTATTCGTCCAACTCATAGCTGACTGTTCATCCAAATCATAGTCGATTATTGGTAAATTCGATCCACTTCCCGACTATCTTCGACTACTGGTCAACTATCTGATCGATAGGCATGTTGACTACTCGACCAACTAATTTAGTGTGTTCTTCAATCTCCTGAATGATTGTATCTAGATGTAGGTCATTTGTCTGACTTATTGAAGCGATGAGATGTGTGATGAACCATCGATACTTGATGTTCGAATATGGAGGTGTTCTAAAATTTCACCTACTTCTACCCAATATTTAATAATCCACGAACCCTCAAGGAGAAACTCATAAATGAGAAAATGATTTAGTCTCTTAGCAATACATTCAACCTCCTTTCTCTTATTTCTCTAAGTGGGGATCACCTTTGAGGTCTCCTGATCTACCAAGTGTTGATATTCCAATAAGTGGTAGAAGAAACCATATAAAGGATCATGGAAGGGATAAGCCCCAGAAAATTTCTCTAACCGAAAGACTAAAATTAAGATCCCCCCTAAGGATCACATTCAATGTGAAGAGATATCTTGTAGACACCAAATTTTCCCAATAGTGTTTTTTATCAGAATAGGATCCATAAACAATAATAAAATGAAAAGGAACCAAGAGATCACAATTTTCCAACTACATTATGATTCCATAGAGGATAGAAGTACAAGAAATTAGTTTATATTATAATTTTGAGTCATTATAATCCCTCCATATAGACCGTCAAAATCCATTTAAGCATAACACCAATCCTTAAGACAAGAATAAAAGGAATCCCAGGATTTTATGCCAACAAAAATGTTTCCTGGAAGAAAATTAAGATCGATGATCAAACATGAATCAAAAACTTGGCATATTTCATCTTAGGGGCACCCCCCACTTGATGAATGTTAAAGTTAATACAAATCATGGGATAACCTTGATCCGATAATTCACTTCTCTAAGGTCCTGATCAATGATGAATTTTTTTCCACTATTAATGTCCTTTGCAGCTTGGATTTGAGCCAAAGATAGGTGGGAATTTATACCCACCTGACACCCTTGAGTATTTTCCAAGCATAAACCCCTACACTTGTCTCTCCATTCATCTTCTTATTCCTAGACTAGAGATGGTAAACTGATTTGATAATGGACTTCACATAGCCATTTTCATAAAGGGGGGGAATATATTCCAAAGACAGAGAATTGTCCATTGAAGAGGAGGGAACCAATGGGAGAGTGGGATCGGATCCATGCTTTGGATTGGTCTTTGAACCTCTATTAGTCCCCTTGGAAGGACCCCTTTATGACTAAGAAAAATAGAGACTAAACCTAGAGGATTTCACTACATTGGAGAGCTAGGGGAAATTTCCTTTCAGTCCTTGGAAAAATTAGGGAGGGAAGGAGAAATTCAATTGTTGGAAATGAAATTTCCTTCAGTGTTGTGGGTAGGTCCCTTACCTGCAAAAATTGTTTTCATAGGCTCAAATACTTCATTTTGAATACCAATGTCCTCCACTAGAGTGACCGGTGCCCATACTAGAGAATCTGATTGACTATGACTTGCCTTATCCTTTGCTTGGCCCATTTTGTCCTTCCTATCCTCAAAATTTTCAAACGTCCATCATTTTTTATGAGTGAGAGACTAAGATGGAACATATTTGTATTGATATTGGATGTGGCCTATCTCATGGAATATGAAACACCTAAATGGGATATGTCGATAATCAATTATCGGAACCCAGGAGGAACCTTCATAGACAAGTTCAATCTCATCCAACAAGTCAACTAATAAGTCTACTTCTACATGGATTCATAACCAATGATGATTATTTTTGACATCCAAATATTTTTTCAAATGCAAGAATCACTCTATCTTATTTCCAATAAATTCAAGGGATTCTGAAGTCCAAAAGGGAAAAGGAAGCTCTAGAAAAATTGCCCAAATTTGGGAATTGGACAATGGTTCTCTACAAGGATCGAAATTCACTTCCCATGATTTTAAATAAAGTCTTGAGGGGACCCATATCCAACTACACTTTAAGTATAAGAGAGGTACTCCTTGGATCTGAATATGCAAAAAATGCATATACATGCCAACAAATGGAAGACCAACAAATAACCAACCACAGGAGCCCAATTTTGGATAATGCAACCCCTAAGATATTTTGAATGCAATGAGTTTTCCACAAAATCTTCCCACAACTACTATTTCTAGTAGCTCGGGGATGCAATAAATTTTTACATCTTCGTTGACCACCATCTTGACTTTATCCTTGAAAAAATTGACAAACT
>JZKD02S0426211.1:82346-94973 GCA_000966675.3 Picea glauca
AAGCAATGACAGAGGAAAGATGCTTATGGAGAAGCAAGGAGGATTTAATTTGACATGCCTCATTACCGCCACCTTGCATGAGACCCTTGACATATATATATGAGGATGGGGGTGGGGCAATTATGAGAGAATACATTATGTATTCTCTTGAGAAAAAAATTGGAAGAACATGCCAAGAGAAACTATGTAATTTCTCGTTAATTTGAAGAACTTGTCAATAGAAAATGCAAACTAGAAGGATGATTCCTTCATACATAAGCATATACAAGTTTTGGGGGAGTGACTATAACTTTGGTTTGGCAAATCCAAATTCAGCAAGACTTATGGAATTGATTAAAATGCATGTTAGAGTGTTATAGGAATAAATTTCAAACTCATTGGTGTATAGATTGCATTGGTACATAAGTTGCAAGGCCTACCTATAGAGCAATCCTTGAATACGGGTCTAAAAGGGGATGCTAAGTTAAAATCAGCATAACTTTTTATTAGAAGGTATAATTATTGAGGTGATTAAAAATCTATTGGAAAGAGGAAATAAACGGGAATATATTAATAATAGTCTTGGAACAAATTGGGATTACCATTTAAGGTTTGAGTAATTGAAACCTAAGTGGTTTGACTAGACCCCAACTGTTAAGAAAATACCTGATGGAAATACCAAAATTGTATGGAGATGGAAAGGGGATTGTTGTTAAAGAGTGGTTGAATATTGTAATAAAAATTGGAAAATGGTTTCTTATTTAGATTATGATCTTGTAGACAAGGCTCTTAACCATTATAATCATCTTGATATGTGCATCGAATTACAGAGTAAAAAGTGGGAAGCAGTTGAGAAATCATTTTTAAATAGACATAATAAGGAAATATAAATGGAAGAAAATAAAATAAAGGATGAATTGGAGAAAGAAAAATAAGATCCCATGAAGAATGATGATAATTTAGTAAAGCTGCAATAACTTAATTAATAACCCATTAAGAGGATAAGAACTTAAGGCAAGGAAATGAGAGAAAATGTAAGGATACAGATTATTCAAGGGAAGAAATGAAAAATAAATATGAGGAAACTTCCAAATTATGAAGCCATGACCAAACACTACTTGATGAGGTTAAGAGATTTAAAGACGAAAAGAAACTTTGTCAAGAATAGGAAAAATTGATGATTATAGGTGAAGAAACTATCAAAATACTTGAATATGGAATTAGCAAGAAAATTGAAGAAGAGAATATTCAAGTAGGTCACTATAATATAATTGAATAAGTGGAACTCCAGCTCGAGGTGTAAGGGAAATATATGATAGAACTATCTGAAAAGAAAGAGAAATTGAAGATCAAGCACAACAATTAGATTATATCCTTGTACAAGAAAAAATATGGCTGATACAAGTGCAAGAATAGAAAAAGAACCATCAATGATGATGCCATATGAACACACTCATTTCTAAGAAATTGGGAAAGAAAGAAAATAATATCAACATCAACATTGCCAGGGAATAAAATGGCATAATTGAGGATACTGGAGGAACCATTATTCAACATGATATTATCAAAGACCAACAACGACAACAAATTGGAGAAGCTACGTCAATGCAAATAATTAAAGGAAATAATCTCTCAAGGATTAAAACCTAAAATAATTGCATTCACGTGGATTGATAATAACCAGTGGCAACAACATAGAAAGAAATAAAGGAATTCCTACCACTTGGTTTCATCACACGTAAAATGCTTAATGAAAAATCTTTAAGGACAAATATTTTCAAAGGAGAGTACTATGTTATGACTCTATATGGTTTTGAATGTATATGTAATGGCTTTAAATTTATATGTAATAAGAGTTGTCCTAATAAGGAGTCCATATGTGCAATGGATGAGAGTATTTATATATAGAGGTCAGTAGAGTCATTATTGTAGACACAAACATATGATTTGTTTACATGAATTGATTGGGTTTATTTGGAAGAGGTTCTCATATTCTATAAGGAGTTATTGTGTAAATAATCTCTATTATCTCTTTGGGAGTTGTGCTCCAGTGTCGTAATTATTTACATTGTTTATTTGTTGGTTTCTTATACTATTTTAAGGACTAGGTACACAACAACCTATGTGCAAAAATAATTATATTTTCAAAGTTTATATTAGCTTCGATATATGTGGTAGGAAGAATAAATATTTCATCTGACATTAACTCCCATCTAGTTGGTGAGTCAATGGTTCATCAAAAAATACTCCATGTAAGTTACTTTTCATGAAATAAACATTAACCTAATTTTTCAAATATGCACATTTGAGAGGGGTATGTGATGCATATGTGAGGCATTAAGGTGTAAAATTGTGGATAACAAGTTGGAGTGTTCTAGTAGGTAGACTTCCATTACCAACATTTACAATTGTTGATTCATTGTATGACTAAAAGGTAGGTTGTAGATAATTTGTACAATTTGCCTTGTCCAAATAATTATATGTAATATTACCTTCAAATAGGAACATCAAAGAATATAGTTAATGATCATATCTAAACTTATATAGTTAAGTTAGAAATTATACTTTAGAAAAAAATCAATATATTATAGCTTTAATTTATATTAAATAATTAATTAGTTTTCAATTAAATAAATATTAAGAAATGCTAATTTTATGTCATCACATAAAACATGCATTTTTTGAAATTAAAAATTATCATTATATAGTTTTCTTTCTCATTTCTTACTATGAAACTTTCTTATATAATTATGTATTATAGCTAACACAATTGTGTACATTATCCATTTTCCACCTACTACTAAATCTCATCATATTAATAACATGATATACATGTTTATTATATATCCTACTTATTTTCTCCTCTATAATTAAAACATGGAATAAAACCCAAAACTCAAAGGTAAAACCAATTTTTTTATGGTCACCTTACATATGGACTCCTAATCTATCCAACAAGTACATGATAACATATAACCAAATACAGTACATGATAACATGTAACCAAATACAATTTTTTTCACTGCATTAGTTCCTAATCTATACAACAAGTACATGATAACATGTAACCAAATACAATACATGATAACATGTAACCAAATACAATTTTTTTCACTGCATTAGTAGGACTCCTAATCTATCCAACAATTACATGATAACATGTAACCAAATACTTATTAGAAATGTTCTACCTTACACAATACATCTATTGTTTTTACACAATACATCTATGTTTTTTTTTAAGAAAGATCAATAA
Source organism: Picea glauca (assembly GCA_000966675.3). Lineage (NCBI taxonomy): Eukaryota > Viridiplantae > Streptophyta > Pinopsida > Pinales > Pinaceae > Picea > Picea glauca. The sequence goes on from JZKD02S0426211.1 coordinate 85,582, forward strand.
ATACACTTACATTTTATAAGAAAAATCACAATAAAACAACAGAAAGTAACTTTCACTTGGTAATTAAGAAAAATCACAATAAAACAACATAAAGTAACTTTCACTTGGTAATTAAAAAAAATCACAATAAAACAACATAAAGTAACTTTCACTTGGTAATTAAAGTGTCTTTGTGGAATCAAAGAGGCACAATATACTTGTTTCATTCAACTCACAATGCACTTATGGCATTCAAGTCACAAATGAATATATGTGTTTTCATGGAACTACATAACTCCTAATGCACCAACTCCAACAACCCTCCCCTTCTCCAATCCTTGGATTTACTCCCTTTTTCCAATCCTTGGATTTAATAAAGGCGTCTTTATGTTTCTTTCCTACTAAGCATGTTGCATAAACAATGTCCTCTTCTTAAATTGGATAAAATTTATTATCCATCATAAAATTACTCAAAGGAAAGGTGTTGGAAATTAAGATGCTCAATCATTTGATGTTACAAGGTGGCACTATTAGTATTAGTCAATACTAGCCAATAATGCTAGTAGTGTCAATACTAGTTAGTAGTGTACAAATCGTCAATACTAGACAATAATGCATGTGGTACTAATAGTGTAATTCATGTGGTACTAATAGTGTCAATACTAGTTAGTAATGTAAAATCGTCAATACTAACCAATAATGAAGTTGTGGTTTTTGACATCTAGTTTAATAATTTTTGTGGTTTTAGACATCTAGTGCAATAATCTTTAATTATTCTTTTATCTAATAAAAAATTGCATGACCTGAATAACACTTCCAAATGTGAGTTTTGTTCTATTATCTCAACAATTACAAGAAGTTGTTAATCTCACTAATTACATTGTAGAAAATGTTCTTTGATTTAATTGCAGGATAAATTCACTTGCATGACAAATTCACTAGTTACTAGCTAGTAATGTACAAATCGTCAATACTAGCCAATAATGCATGTGGTACTAATAGTGTCAATACTAACTAGTAGTGTACAAATCGTCAATACTAACCAGTAGTGTACAAGTTGTGGTCCTTGACATATAGTGCAATAATCCTTGTAATCCTTGTGGTCCTAAACACATAGTGCAATAATCTTTAATTGTTTTTTTATCTAACAAAAAATTGTATGACCTGAATAACACTTCCAAATGTGGAGTTTGTTCTGTTGTCTCACTAATTACATTGTAGAAAATGTTGTTTTATTTGATTGCATGACAAATTCACTTCGAGGACAACGTTTCCTTCCATAATGTGATTTGTGTCATCACCGATCATGAAAAAGTTATATTTGGATTTATCTTATTCAAATTAAATGAAATAATGCTACTAATCAAATATTTGGATTTATCTTATTCAAATTACTTGGCATGTGCTACTAATCAAATGGTTCAAAGAACTTAAATAAACGTACCATTCATATGATCACTTATCACTCTCAATGTCCGTAGGATTATTCTTACTTAACTACCTTCTAGGTACTTGACGATGGAAATTTTTAAGAAGCATGAGTTTAATGGTCAAAATATCACTAAAACGAATTTTAACACTTCTATGTTAGCTATAATTACCGTGACACCTTTACTTGACTAAGAGTACATATTCAGTCTAAAGGAATAATTTTGTACTAAGTGGGGGCGTTTCATAAGAATATGGTTGGGAATATTACATTGAACAATAAACTAGCCAACTATATTCGTTCAAACTTGACTCGTCTTGTCAATCTACTCAACATTGCTTTAAAAAAAAAAATAGGTTTGGAAAAAAAAATAGAGAAATTTATTCACACAATAGTAGGCTTGGTTAATAGTTTTCACCTGGAGATGGAGCATGGATGGCTAGTCAAAATTCAAGCCAAACAACATACATTGTCTTTGGAAGTTATTGTCTCTATTGAACTTTCAGTTTACATATGTTTAAAGATTAATATATTTAAAGATTAATATATTTAAAATTTAATATATTTAAAGAGTAATATAAAGAAGAAAATTGTAATGTGCAATTTTGATGTTATATTGTTGATTGTTTTTAAAGTTTGGAGAGATTAATACATGATGAAGAAAATTGTAAATTGTAAATTGCAATTTGTAATTTTGATGTTATATTGTTAATTGTTTTTAAAGTTTGGAGAAATTAATACATGATGAAGAAAATTGTAAATTGTAATTTGTAATTTTGATGTTATATTGTTAATTGTTTTTAAAGTTTGGAGAGATTAATACATGATGAAGAAAATTGCACTTTGTGATTTCGATGTTAGATTGTTAATTGCTTTTAAAGTTTAGAGTTTAAGGAAAGGGGAATTGTTCTAATTTTTTTATGTGGGTGTGGAAGTTTAACTTTAGGGAGTTTGGAACCTACAAAGAAGGATTTATTAAAGGATGTTAATCTATTTGATTGGACTAAAATTTTGGTTTCTCAAATATTTTCACAAAAAATGTGTTTATTTTCCTTCAAATGGATTGTCTCCTCTTTCTTTACTAATTTAATTTAGTAACAAATTAGGAGGATGTGTATTCTTCCATATATGTTTGTCTATCTTATCTATGATATCTCTTTAAATTCCTTGGTCCTTGAGACTTAGTAATATGTTATTAATTTTTGTTTCAAAATTTAAGTGAAACAACAACACACATTGTCTTTGGAAGTTATTGTCTCTGTTGAACTTTCAGTTTTCATATGTTTAAAGATTAATACATAAAGAAGAAAATTGCAATTTTTAATTTTGATGCTAAATTGTTAATTGTTTTTAAAATTTGGAGTTTGAGGAAAAGGGAATTGTTCTAGTTTTTTATTATGTGAATGTGGAAGTTGAACTTTAGGGAGTTTGGAACCTATGAAGAAGGATTTATTAGAGGATATTAATCTATTTGATTGGACTAGAATTTTAGTTTATCAAAGCTTTTCACAAAAAAAATGTGTTTATTTTCCTTCAAATGGACTGTATCCTCATTATTTACTAATTTAATTTAGTAACAAATTACCAGGATGCGTATTCTTCCATATATGATTCTCTATCTTATCTATGATATCTCTTTAAACTCCTTGGTCTTTAAGACTTAGTAATATGTTATTAATTTTTGTTTTCAACATGTTTTTTCAAAAACTTAAAAAGCAATCTTACAAACACAACTCACTCTTGAACCATGGATTTCAAAGTGGATAATATTTGATAAATTGATTCCACTCATATACTCATTAATATATAAAAATAACATCATCATACTAGTTTTTCATGTAAGGATGGATGACAACTTGAACATCTAATAAAAGATTTTATGTAAGAACTTAGGATATGGATCAACATATTTATGATAACAAAGAAATCTAACTGTTCTAAGTCTTGTAACAATGAAAATTATAAAATTGTGAAATCTGAATGTTGTAATAATGACAATTATAAAATTATGTAGGGGTGGGGAGTGAGGATTGGAATTTTAACTATTATATACTTTTGGTTGATCTATTTCCAATTATTTTTAATAGATACAAAAGTATAATTTTATGCCACCAAAGAAAAAAAAGTCAAACTACAAACTACAATTGAACAACTTATTCAATGGTTTAGTCCATTGCAAGATGTTATGAATCAATTGAATTTAGAAGAAATCCTTGATTTTGATTTGAATATATTTGAATGGATTGAATAAATTAACTTAGGAAAATGTAGGAATAAGAAAAGGTAAAAGGAAACTTTAGGGATGTGTGGAAAAAAAAACATTATTGATTAAAATATATAGAGTACGAAGGGAATTATTTTATGAAAGGTGAATGGTATGACATTATTAGGAAACATAAGTTTTAGCATAGGAGTTTGCAAAGGTGTTTTTTAAATCTCTTTATTTGAAAATATTTTTAGAAAAGTGTTTTACAAAGGTGGGTAGGTAGGTAGGTAGGGATTTTTGCAAATGTTGAGCCTTGATTCACTAATTTGAAATAAACACACTACTTTTCTTAATACCATGTCACAATTATGTGTGTTGTCTCTAATTAATATATCGAGATCCATGGGGTTTTTTAACAAACAGGTTGTACTCTAGCACTAATGCATCCATCTCTTAGGTTAAGGACCTCACTCAAGGTGCATTACCAAAAATTAAATTTAAGAGAGAAAGATAACATGAGACAAATGGAACTATCATTGTACTATTACTAAACAAGTAGAACATCTAACTAATATATTAACCATCGTGCCAACGTGATACCATGTACTAAATTATATCAAAGATGAAACTTTTTATAAAATATGTACTTAGAAATCGTAATAGATGAGTGAAAAACAAGAAATAACACATCATCAGAATAAACCATTAACACCATGAAATGATTTGAAATGGGGAGTTCATTCCATATATAATCAATATTATCCAAATCATCATTACAAAGTTTTCAATACATCATGCATATACAAGTGTACCTCATTGTCAAAATAAAACGTCTATAGAAACACGAAGTCTAATCCCACAATCTCTAACCTCTAACAAGTCGAATCCCATACATTCATATAGTTATTCCCTTGGGAAGGGAAGTTCAATGATGTCATTTTCTTACTAATAGTGCAATAAATTCCATACACTAATCGACTATTTCTTCAATTTTTAGTCCTCTAAATTCTTTCACCAATTTATTCCTCAAAACTTGGGATCTCACCTTCATATACAAGGTTTTGCATCCCTTGACCTCTAATCCTCTTTATTTCTACTAATGATACTTACTCTAGATAGTGCAACACAAATTTTGTTGTCTAATCATTTGAGCTTATTATGTCTTCAATCAAATTGAAGAGGTCAACAAGTGTCAGCCACACCTATTAACTCACCCTCAAGTCAATTCGACTTTCCCTACTCTGCCACCACCCCAAATAAAAGGTCCAATTTTAGGAAAACCTTCATAACCTATTATTACAAATCTGAGAGTGTTGTAAGGAATTGTGACTATTTAAAGGGAGGGATATAGACCCCAATCATGAATCAATGCACCTATATCTAATATACAAACATTGGTGGTGTCTTTTAAACCTTCTTCCATTTCAATTTTGTGAAATTTTTTAGTCTTTGTATCTCTCTCCATTCCTCCATAACTTATGTTCATAAGGACCATAAATCTTGAAAAAATTATTTGTAGTTGCAAACATCTAATCCATATAAGTATCAAGGTTGTCAATATCCTCTTGATTATGTTTTCAAAGCACTATATCTAAGGTTTTTTTAGCCTCATCATATAGTAACTTCAATTTTTCTTACAAGGAATCAACTAGTGCTTCTCTTTTCCTTTTGATACTTATTAATAAGTGATGGTTGTGTGTACTCTTGCACTATTCTTTATCACAACACTAAGGTTTTTTATTTTCTACTCCAATTGTTCTAGTAGGGGTTAATTTTTCCATCAATGCTTACATTTGTAGATCACCCTAATTACATTCTGAATCAAGATTGGTCGATTGAATATGTAATTCGAAATAGTGATCTTTAAATATATATAATAGTTGTAAGGGAGGTTCATGCATACATATATATTTAACCTCTAAGTCTATAATGTGCACTATTTGACACAAACTTGTAATTTTTTCACAAACTTGTTCTATTCCGTAAGAGGAAATGTGTTTTTGTTTTAATTTTCTCGATGTTTTGATCCCTAATATAGGATCATAATCAAGATATTAATAACCTATTGATGATGATCCCAACTTAGGGATCAAAATGTCGAGAAAATTAAAACAAAAATGCAGTTCCTCTTATGAAAAAAAACTCCACCGCGTAAACAATGAACAATTTAGTGGTATCCCTCCATGGGAGGGAAGCTTTGGATGAAATTCATCTATTTTAAAGGAGAAGAATTAAATTGGCTCATAAGATGTCTGAAAAATATAAACAACCTCCTAATGATGATTCCAGCTTAGGGATTGAAAATTCGAGAAAATTAAAACAAAAACACAGTTCCTCTTACGAGAAAAAATTCCATTCATAAATAATGAACAATTTAAACATGTTCTAGTTGACTGTATAACATGCGATTTCTTTAACAAAATCTATCCCTTTCCTCTATGACACATTGGAATTGGTTTTGGGTGATGAATAGCTCCTTTTGGGGCTCTACATCCTTTTTTTTAATGAAGATCTTATTATGAATTTCTATGCTCAAATATTTGTGGGCTCAAACTAAATCTACATAAGATAAGGCATAGATTTCTATAGGTTGGATGTTATTGAGTGCGTACCTACCAAGGGGTTCATTTGTGTAATTATTTTTATGTTATACACTAACATCTCTACATGGTTGTGAGTGTCCCCTATTTCTTCTTCCTTTCCTGTTTCACCCAATCACAACACAACTTTGCAGATTCTTTCTTAAGTGTTCACAAATATGAATTGCATGATGTCATGGTTTTACTAGATTTTGTTCAAGATCATTGTGGCATATACATAGTTGTTTGTGAGATCCTCAATTTTTTCCATGGTTGTGGTGTGACCAAGTGTTCATTTGGTGTCTTTTATCTACTTTTTTTGTTATGAGTCACCATATGTTCCTATCCCATTTCCAAGTTGGTGGCCTATGTCATTTCTTCTCATTTTTCCCTCCTACTTTAGATCTTCTTGGGAATTACCTAAAGTATTGTTAGTACCATAGTTAATGTTTATATATTCATCGTCATCACCACTATTTGAGAATATTTTATTCTTTGGTTTCTCATGTTGTTTTAGTGGAATTGTTTCTCCATGTTCTTGTTTTTTCTCTTCTTAGTAATTACCTCGAGCATTGTTTGTTTCATGTATGCATCTTCCACTTCTATAACTACTTCTGTCGAGTGTGGAATCTCTTGTTAAATAAAATTATCCCTAGGAATACTATCATTATCATCATGTGAGATGATAATCACCACCATGATCTCATGTGTTTGAGTCCTACCCAAAAGTGTCAATTCTTCTTGGTTCATTGAGAAGATATGAATTTTAGGAAGGCTTCCCATGAAATCCAGTGTAATTTTTCGTGGATTTTTACTCAATGATTAATGTGTGTAAGTCTTATTCACAATAGGGCCCCATGTGAACAAATCAACTAGGTTGTTGATCCCTTCAATGCACCATTTCCATGTATAACTATCTTTGCCTTTCGATAAAACACCTAGTATATCAAATGGTTATTGTTGTGAGATAATGGCCCATGATGTTTTTCCTTGTTCGTTTGTCAAATTAATCAAGCAAGTTGCACCAAGTGTGGTATTCTTGGTCATCTCCATCCTTTTTGTATTTTTTTTCCAATGTAAGTCCAAATGGTTGTGAATTGATCAAGAGAATGGGTACCCTATAAAAATATTGATTGTAACTTTTGTTGAGATTTTATATCCTAAGTTTGACCCCTAGAATATAACATGTAGTAAATCACATATTATTTTTTGATGTGTTTTATGTGATGGGATTTAAACCATATGGGATGAGACATAATGTTCCCATGTTATAAAAAATTCACAAGGCATTGCAAATATTCCTAGTGTGGAGCTCAAGGCCAAGGCCTAACTAGTGAATGTGTATGAGTCATTGCAGTGTGTTAGGGATATGGTGTGGTTGTCATATTTCCATGATATGTTTTGTAAAAAAATGCAAAGAGAATTTTAAATATTCCTAGTGTAGAGCTCAAGGCCAAGGCCCAACTAGTGAATCTGTATGAGTCCCAGTGATGCACTAGTATTATGGTGTGGTTGTCATATTTCCATGATATGCTAATGCTTATCTAAAAGCATGTAGAAAAGGGAAATATATAATAATATAATATCCACCAAAAAAGTTTATTGAGGAAGCAACAAGGGGACCATGATACCACAAGAGGGGAAGAAGAAAGTGTGTTCTTGGGTAATTGTAATTTGACCTTATCATTGTCCTATGGAAGTATTTCCCTTTCTTTCCTACATTTTCTTACAATCTATCTCTATCTCCATTTGACTTGTGGTTGTGAACCAAGTACAAGAGTCATAGGTTTCATATCCTTGGGTGAGAAGTAGGTCTCATGCAAGAAAATGTATCCCATTGATTTTTAGAGATTAGGAATTCAATCATTATACCATTATATCATGGGAGGGTGTATCTATTCATGGGAGTGGAGAATAGATGCGTTCCCATGTTTTTTTTTGTTTTTTAATTTGTGCGGGACCTGTTGGCTGCGCGATTAACCTGTGGCTTGAGAAACTGTGACTCAGAGGCATCTAAGCCATCAAAATCACCCGGGGATCACACCCGGCCTGAGCCACACCAACCCTTAACATGGTTGGATTTTTTGTCCCCACAGGTTTCGAACCGGTGACTTTAACAACATGGAGTGGCTTAACAACACACTCCATCACTGACTGTCCTACACCTCGGGGACGATGCGTTCCCATGTTATAGGGATGTTTTCCCCTAGATTTTATGGTTATTATGGAAATAGTTTCCTACGTACTTGTGGCTGGTAATATCTATAAAATTTGGGGAGAGAGGGGGGATCCGAGGGGGGGACTAATTACTACTAAAATGTGGAAGAAAATGAAATTGTTGGAGAGAGAAACCATGCATGTAATGTCCATATTATTTGAGGCAATGCCTTCATACTTAAAACCCTATTATTTTTTCGCATTGACTCTATTAAGTCTAAGTGTTTTCTATCACAATTTGTTACCAAAAGGAGGACAAGAGATTGGATTATTTCCACACACACTGAAGAGCATTGGAAGGGAAGAGTACTATGAGGGATTTTTGAGTAGAGAAAGAGTAGATATTCCTATGTTGTGTGGGGTAGTTGAAGAGAGTTTGATGGATCATCGACTGGATGGATGAGGGATTGAATACATTTGTATTGAGTAGATGGCTCATAATGAGATTAACATGTTGGATTGAGTGAGTTTATATCCTCGTAGGATATTCATTTTCCCTAGTGGTATCATGGTATGGCTTGGGGGTGGAATACATAGAAAATTCATATGGTTGGGTAGAAAATCTCTCCTTTTGTCAACCGATTTGGTGGACATGGATTTAGTTGTAGATAAGTATTCATGGTTGTCTCCTTTTGGAATGTTTTTCTATTCTTCTAATGCATTGAACTAAATGAGAATGAATATGATTATGAGTATGAAATTTTATATCCATTGTTATTTTATATTTTCATATGAATTATGTAATTTATTGTTGTTAGAGGTTAAATTCAACCTCACGGGTGTTGAATGAAGAAATAAAATATTGTCGATAGCGTTGGAGGAAAAGGAAGGCATATGGGGACACTAAAAAATGGTATTAGATATTGTGTTATAGCAGTGGGGATATTATGGGAAAATAATTGTATGTGTTAAGGTTGGAATTAATATACTTGGATGACAACTTTTCATGAAAATTTCTCAATGAGGATTTGGGAAAATGTAT
>JZKD02S0426211.1:125005-146077 GCA_000966675.3 Picea glauca
CTTGAATCATAATCTACTCAGTGTTAGTAAAATGTGTGATCAAGGATACACTCTTACATTTGATTCCCGAAAATGTAAAATTAGAGAAAATAACTCAGGAAGATTGGTTGCAACTACAACAAGAAGACCGAACAATATATAGATCCTAGACATGAAGAAGAGAGAGAAGACAGAAGCCACACAAAAGGATTCCAAGGAAGAAAATGTCCCAAAGACCAAAAATAAGGATGAAGTATTATAGAGTGCCACATGTTCAGGGGGAGAAGCCCCAAAGAAGAGAGTTACATTTTTCCATTAAACTCAGGGGGAGCATCCCTAACCTTTTCCATTGATGTAAAATGGGGAGAGAAATTGGGATCATGATGATAAGGGGAGCATGAGTGTTTCCATCAATGACAAAGGGATAGATTGTTGGAAGATTGGTTGTTGTCATTGATGTCAACCGTAGTCATGGGTTTTAGACCGCAAGATTGATACAGATATTTGGACATGAAAGACAATTCACATGCATATACAACACCCATGAATGGATAGTATACATCATGTTGTTTTTGGTGGTATGTTGCACGTCACGCGGATCCTCATGGTTGAGGAGAAATGAATTTTTGAAGATGACAAAGTGAATTGAAGAAGGAAGTACATGTAGGCCCTGAAGATAATTAAAGAAAAGAATTACAAAATAAGAAAGTGTTAGGTCGACCCTAATGTTAAAATTAAGTGACATAAGTGGTATAAATAAACATCATTATACATTCATTTGATAAAAGTTGAATTTCAGAGGAAATAAGAAGTAAAGAAGGCCAAATTTCAAAGAAGGATGAAGTCTTTTGGTGATGTGTTCTAAGGTATGTTATTTTAAGCTCATCTTAACATTTTTTCTATAAATTGTTTTCTAGAATGACTCAGATGGTTAAATCACTATGGTATTGAGAAGACATATCAAGGTACCTCTGGTAAAAAATTCATCTCTTGATTCACTATAGTTATGGAGATACACTCTGTGGAAGATAGGGTTTGTGACCAGTCCTGAAGCTAGTCAATAAACAGGTGTTCCAGATAAACCAGTCATAACTTATTCATAGAGAATCCAATTGAAATGAGAAAATTTTCATTGGAAAGAGTATGGACTGTAGTTTCCTGTGTGCGAGTTTCCAAATCGGATGTTAATTATTGAGCATGAGGCATTCTGTGCAAGTTCACTCTCCTGAATAGACCAGAATTGAATAAAGTCTACCATTCTTTCTATAACCTCTTTTTGAGGAGGATTTAAGGAGTGAAAATTGGAGGAGTTTCAGAGAATACATTGAGTAATATTATCTACAGGATCAGATTACTCCAAGAATTGAATAATTGCAGAAACTGAAGAAGTCTCAGGAAGCATTATCAGGTTTAATGTGATGATTGGTTGATGGTGATGATTTAATGTAAAGTTTTATTATCTCTCATATATTCTTGGGTGGAAGGAAAGGGCAAGGATGGAGAGTTCAAATCTCTCTTGATATTGAAGGATTGTATTTTCCTCTTAGAGGTTTATCACTCCCTTTACATTTGGAAGCTGTAGCTACCTTTGGAAGTCATTACTTCCCTTGAACAAAAACTATTGATTATTTCTCATATATTGTGCATGGTGTATTGTGGTGTATTGGTGTAACTCTTATACTATTGTTCACTGCTCATTGGATATAATTGAATGGTTTAAGTCTAAGTTGATTTTTTTTTTTAAATTGTACTTGATATTGATTCATCCCCCTCTCAGTATCAACATCCAACACATCTGGCAACAGGGTCATGATATTCTATAGAAGTCTAATGCCAAGTACAAACAACGCCATGATCAACATCAGGTGCCACATAATTTTCAGGTGGGAGAACAATTTTGGTTGCATTTGTAGAAAGAACACCTTACAGGGCCCCATAGAAATCTTCTCCTACTTTTTTATGGGTCGTACACCATCACCAAGGTTGTGGGTGAAAATTATTTTGAGCTCAACATTCCCCCCTTCCGTGGTTTGCATCCATTCTTCAACGTGGCTCTCCTTTGGCCATATTTCCTACCATTATTGGACACCTCAGAGATAGAAGAGAAGTTGACACCAACAGAGCTCAACCCTGACTGCATGCAACAGGAATCCAGTGACCATATTGTGGAAACACATATCAAGGGCACTCGACAACAAACAATCCAACTTTATCGAGTCGTCAAAGCAGGGTAGCTCCTGCACCAAGGCAAGTGGCTCACCCGGGGCCAAATTCAGAAAACATTTCCACATTTGATGGGGAACTCAATGCAATGGAGACCACTACTTCCTAAGGAGGGATGATTGATCCAGGTGCATATTGGTGGCCACCCACCTATTCCACTGACTCGAAAAACAATTTTCCACCTTGGCAGTTTTTCGACATTGTTTCAGGTTCCAAACTTCTAGGGTCATTTTGAGTCCCTAAATGACATTTTTTTGGGAATTGGGGACCAAGTGACCGACAATGGAACTAAACCAGACCAGTCAAAAATTTTCCTTCTCGGTTAGACCTTTCCAACGGGATATCGAGTGCCTAAAACGAAGATTGTATGCAAAAGTTACGACCCTGAGAAGTTGATGTACTAACTTACCCAAATGAGGCCCACATGACTTTTGGCGCTTCATCTCCTAGGGTTATGTTTTTGGATGTCTAGGGTTTTTGACATTCCTGTTTATTGTAAAATGCCTTCAGATCCTCATTGTAACCATCTTCTTGTGAATGAGCTCATTCATCACATCTCTTCTCAGAGATACTGCCATCATTCCAGCAAGCTTGTTTCTTGCTGCATTTTATAGTTTCAACTTATTTCCTTATTGAATAGAAAACCATTTTTATTGTATCTCTATTATTTTGTGTTAAGCATATTTTAATAATCTTTATTCATTTTGTTCTTCTCATAAAATCTAGATCACAATTGGAGCTCCTAAGCCCAATATTAGAAACTAGCTCTTGACCTTTGAATTCACTTTATACTTGCCACATGTCCAAGTTGTATTCCTAATCCAGGTGGATATTGTTGGCCACCCGCCTATTCCACTTGGACCCACACCATTGTTTCTTTCAGTTTTTCAGTTTCCTTAATTGTAGCACAATTTACTATTTTTAGCAGTTATTCGGGTCCTGAACTTCTAGAGTTGTTTTGAGGCCCTAAACGACATTTTTTGGGCATGAATACTCTAGAGAATATGAATCTGTTCTAGACTCAATATTCCCTGTCAACAGTGTAGTCCTCGGATAGATCTTTCTAACGATGTATCATGTGTGTCAAACGAAGATAGTATGCCAAAGTTACGACCCCAGGAAATTGATGTACCAATTTACCCCAACGGGGCCCATCTTCTGGCGTTTCATCTCCTAGGGTTAGGTTTTTGGATGCTTAGGGTTTTCCATTGTTTCTCAATAATATATAGGCCTTTGAGCCTCATTTTAATAGGCAGTTGAGAGGCCAATAGCCGCCACATCTCTTCTCAGAGATAAGCTACCAGCGCCCTAGCTAGTTTATTTCCATTATGTCTGTAAGTATTTTTCAGTCATTTATTATTAATGAAATGAAGTCTTATTTATGCTGCATCTCTGCGTTTATGTGTATTTTTGTATTTCATTGTGTTCCTACATAAATCTGGATCAATTCCAGTTCGAAGAGTGTTTGGATTCCATAAAGGAGAGACCTGTGGTACCATCATACCTTGGGAAATGTGCCATGTGGAAAATTTCATGGGAACAATAACACTCAAGGCCCCACATAAAAGAAAAATGTGATTATATGCATATACTTGTGAAATGAAAAAATCCCAAGGATCATGAATACTAAAAGTAATGCATGAGAAACGTTTAATCTGACATGGAAGGTCCATATGATGACACATATATTCTAGGTGGAAATCATGTCATCTTCTAGGTAAGCACTTGCCACATGGCATACCATGTTAGCAAAAAAAATCATGTAAAAAAGATGAGTCTAGAACCAAATTCTTCTTTTGGGAATAAATGGACCATATGAAGTCAAATTGAGATGACATTTTTAACACACCCGACCCCTAAGTACCATTTTTAGGGATGGGGCATCAAAATTTTTCTTTCCTTAATCATCTTGAATCCTTTCCCCGAGATCTTCATTCTCTTCTGCTCATCAAGAGCTATCTAACAACTACTACCCTACTCAAATCCAAGCTCTGGATTTGGAGATACACCCTTCCAAATCTCTTTAGGTGTTATTAGTCATGGGCCACGTGGCACCCGTTAGAAATAATAGGTATGCTCATTTCACCATAGACAATATAACAATATTGTCACCCAACCATATGCCGAAGCCACCCCCAAGCACCTTAACCTTGACATAGAATAATTCTGGAAGAAAACCCTAGGCCTAATAGCCAATAAATGTAGTGCACCTCTCTCTAGAGCTAGCACACAAGGCAGAAATTCAAAACCATAACCAAGAGAAAGTCCAAGCCTAAACCGAAAATACAAGTTGCATTAGTTGTAGCTGCAACTACTCTCCAGATTTGCGCACTTACTAAATTTCTATAGTGTGCACTCTTAAATTTATGCAGTTGCGAGTTGTATCTGTCAAATGAGCTCTGGTGTCCTATATTTATACTTCTCCTCCTTAGTTTTCTGGGCCGACTTCTCATTCTGGAGGCTAAAAACTCAATATTAAATATTTCCTTTAGTCAACTTGTCTTCTAGGTTTATTTCCAATGCTTTAGGGTTTCTTCTTTCTTCCCAGAATATTATATTCTTGTCAGGGTTACACGTGGAGGTTAATACCTCCCACATCTACGATAATATCAACACTCCCTCCTAGCTAGGGAGGTATTGAGCACAAACATACCATTCAATCGGTAGCATCATCATAGCCAGACATGATATCTCATGATTAGATCACGAGCACCATCATCACTATCAGTATCATCTGATAGCATCAAATACATCATCTCTCAAATCCATACTCCATCTAAGTAATCAGGCATGATGTTGAATAAATCACTCACTCCACATAGTGATACAAGAACCATTCTTCTAATCCGGGCATATTTCCTAGAAGAATAACTATTCCTATAGATGTTGGAAACCACACCATGGGCTACAAGGACTATTATTCTAATCCAGACATAATTCCTCAAAGAATAAATTTCCTGGACCATTTTCCATTTGGAGAATGGTTGTCCATAAATACACTGAATATCCATCTAGATGATAATCATCTTCAACACTATTGATAGTCTACATGGAAATCAGAACAATGTCATTCTATAGAACACAATTGTGTCTATCCATAGTAGTACACAACTACTATATAGTGGTACACAACCACACCAAGTATCAAACAACTACTTAATCAGTGACACATAGTCACAACAAGTGGAACACATCTACCATAGTAGCATACATCTACTATCCAGAGACATATAGTCTCCATAGAAATCATATCATCTAATATCAACCTGGATAAAACAATATCATGATAAAAACTGAGTCGCCTGGGCCATTCTTCCACTCACATCTGTGAGATATGGAAGAGCATGTTCACTCAGAATGTAAAACATCAGCCAAGGGATATATGGGTTATTCTTCTCAAGCATAGAATAATAATTGTCCTTGATTTCTGAGCCTGGACCATTCACCTAACTGGGCCATTCCTTCGGCACTAGTCATAGTGCAACCTGGAGAGAATGAGTCTTCCCTAAGGAATGCATGTCACTGATTGTTGAACATGGACCATTCACTTAACTAGGCCATTCCTCTAGCACTAATCATAGTGAAACCTAGATAGAATGAGTATACCCTAAGGAATGACTATCCACACCATTTTCTAATGGAAATGACTATCCTGCACCAACCTCCAAAATGAACCATTCTTCGAAACTGCTCACAATTATGAACTTTGAAAGAATGACTGCTGGGTGAGGAAGACCATTATAATTGACCACTACTAAGAGTGACTACCAAGAAAAATGAATTTCCTAGACCATTCCCTGACACTAGCCACAAGGGGAATTGTTTTCTATGGTACATCATCAATCTATCGAACCATTTTTATTACAAAAATGGATGTCTGATATGGACCATTTTCCGAACTGGAAAATGCCTATCTGTTAGAAATATTAAACCAATTTTTGAACTAGAAAGGAACTTCTCATCCTGGACCATTTTTTGAACTGAAAAATGATTGTCCATAAATCAATAACACATCAGTGCTCCCTCCCAACCTAGGAATAATCTCTTCCTTTTTCAATAAGGAAGTCATCTCCATGAGCCCCAACTTGTTTCTTAAGTACACAATTTTTTCATCTTGGACAGAGGATTTACCAAAATATTTTCTATCTTCTCATATGTGGATATATATTGTATAACCACTTTTGTTTTCTGGACTTCATCATGGATATTGTAATGCTTGATCTAAAAGTACTTCGGTTTTTCATGGAACATTGGTTTTCTCTGAAGGCTTCATATAGCTCTGATCATTACAATATATCATGGTTGAGTTCAACACTTTTGTTTCCTGCTAGCTGATGACATCGTGGCAAGGCTCAAACTGAAACATATCCAAGTATCACTTCTTATGTCAACATGAGAATTTTCCATGGATTAGCAATCCATCATCCCAGAATTTTGAGTAATTATTTTGATATACTATCTGTCATAGAAATTTTTCACCACACTTTTGTTGTATATGAGATACTCTACATCAAGTTTTTTGAATCCATACAAGGTATTCTTATATATGGATACACGAGTCTCTTTCTGGTATATGCTTCTTTCTCACTTTCTTTATTAGGAAGAACAGCCTTTTACATGTAAATTCCAATCCATGGATACTACAAGAGGTATATCTGGAACAAGTTGTTGTCATAATATTCTCCCTCCTTCTGGAAGAACCTTTGAATCTTGTAATGATTTCCTTCATAAGTCATTTTCATATTTTCTATACATTGTTCTTTATCACAATGTCCATTTCTTTTTCTCGATTGTTTCTTAGTGGGTTCAAGCAAAGATGGTAGTCTTGTGATTCTCGGTGTAATAGTTGGTCGTTCTGGATTTTCTTTCTTTCTTGGAAACTTCATGTTCTTACTCATGTATCTCTTTATATCTTGGGTCTATGGGTATTCTATAGATTTCATTCCCTGAAGATTCCAACTTCTTCCTTTCATCATAGGATCATGGATGTATATGGACAACCATGATACTTTAAGGCTTCTTTTCAAAAAAGACTTTTTCTAGAGTCAAAATGAACACATGTTTCATTTCATGTCTGCTACTTTCAATGATCCATATGGATATCGATGGCCACCCACCTTTTCCAACTAGCTCAAAACAGTTTTCTGACAATTTTGGCAATTTACTATTTTTAGCAGTTTTAACTTTCGAGGCCATTTTGAGGGCCTAAATGAAGGATTTTAGGGATATATCTCCTCAATGATATACAAAGGCATAATTGATCCCCCAAAATGAATCTCCTCGATGATACCTTTCCAACGGGCTATCACACACCTAAAACGGAGATCGTATGCAAAAGTTACAACCCCTGGAAGTTGATGTACTAACTTACCCAAATGGGGTCCACATGACTTTTGGCGCTTCATCTCCTAGGGTTAGGTTTTTGGATGTCTAGGTTTTTGGGAATTCTTTCTTATTATAAAAATTCCTTCAGAGCCTCATTGTAACCTTCTTCTTTCGAATGTGCACTATCGTTACATCTCTTCTCAGAGATAAGCCACCACCATTCCAACAAGCTTGTTTTTGCTGCATTTTACAATTTCAACTTATTTTGTTATTGAATAGAAAACTAGTTTTATTGTATCTCTATTATTTTGTGTTAAGAACCTATTAATAATATATATTCATTTCATTCTTCTCATAAAATTTGGATCAGTGGTATCAGAGGGGTCTGCTCCTTGTCGTCTTAATGCATGTCCCCAACAAGGTCGGAGTACAAAGAGTTGGGTCTCGAGCTTGTTTCTCTTGAGGATAGAAGCTCTCGCACACCCAAGCGACCTCCCATGATAGGAGAAAATAAAGATGATGGGATAGGAGATCCTTTCAAACTGTTTATTTAGGAATCCCTCACGCAATAGAAGAATGAGATGATGGATAGTTTCGCACAAATCCTTCAGTCGCTACCAATAGGCGACGCATCTTCTTCAAATGGAGGTGTTTCCCCCTTCAAGGTACAAATAAACTTTGATATTCCTATATTTGAAGGTTAGATAGATGCAGATGTTGTAGACAAGTGGTTGAATCTACTATAAGGGTATTTTTCTTTCCATAACTTTTCGAATAGAGAAAATATTACTTTTGCGCTCCTCAAAGTCGTTCCCCGTGTCAAATATTGGTGGGAAACTTTCTGTGAGCAAAAGGAAACAGAGGAAACCTCATTATTTTTAGTCACGACCACCTGGGAATCCTTCAGGGATTCTATTAAGGAACAATACTACCCTTTCAGAAGTTATGATGACCTGTATACCAAATGGACCACACTGCAGCAAGAAAGAGACCAAGCAGTGCCAGATTTCACAAAT
This sequence comes from Picea glauca, assembly GCA_000966675.3. Lineage (NCBI taxonomy): Eukaryota > Viridiplantae > Streptophyta > Pinopsida > Pinales > Pinaceae > Picea > Picea glauca. The sequence goes on from JZKD02S0426211.1 coordinate 133,549, forward strand.
ATCTTCCATAACTTGCGCACCAAGTTGGGTATCAAAGATTCAGAGAGACATATGGTGCTCAAGTATCATGGTGCTCTGCATAGATACATCCAGACCAAAATGGAATTTCTGGACATCGCATCCTTGGGTGCGGCCTACCGATATGTCGTCAAAATCGAGAAGAAGCTCAAACAAAAGACGTGGAAATTTGGGCCTGGGAAATCCTCACAACAAAAGCCAAGAAAGGGCGACCCCAACCCACCGAACAAAGGATAGAGAAAAGATGGATAGTATCAGGACCACTAGTCCAAGACACAAGCAAAGAAGGACACTGGAAAGACAAAGAAAGATACCGGGAAGTGGTGTGGCTTCCATAATATCCCTTGGCATAACACTGCTGACTGCTTCTCAAAGCAGTCGCTAGTGGCTGAAGTGAAAGACTCTGAATCAGATGTAGATCCTGACTCAGAGCTAGAAATAGAAAGAGGAAGACAAATCATTGACACAGAACCCAGTGCTACCGTTTCTACCACCAAGATCTAGCCTGGTGAACCAGACAAGCCAGAAGAAGGAGAGCACCTCTTCCATTCACAAATGTGGGTAAAAGGCACCCCGTTGCACTTCATCGTTGATAGAGGTAGCAAGAAGAACCGCATCTCAACAGACGTCATCAAGAAGTTGGACCTGCCAACAACGTCATCCCCACAACCCTACACCATCGGATGGCTTCACCAAGGAAGCGATCTCCACGTCATCCAATAGTGTCAACTGTCGTATGGCATCAAGCCCTTTAAAGATGAGGTATTATGTGATGTTTCTCCTCTCAAATTTTGTGATGTTCATTTGGGCCAACCTTATTTATGGAAATTTCATGATGTATATGAGTCTAGGCCTCGTAGTGTTATTATTACTTTGAACAGGAAATTGTACAGGATACCCAAGGCAGTCCCACCTAGTGCTATTTCCTTGATCTATGCTAAGCAATGTAGGAAGGTCATCTCTCAGACGGGGAAGTTTGTCTTCTTCATGATTCGCTCTCAGAATAAGTGAAAGATCACATCCACATGCAAGGTCTCTATGGCTGACTTCTCCACATAGTAGAAGCAAGTAGATAAGGTCGTGGAAGAATACTCAGATATATTCTCCTCACCTACAAGGGTACCTCTACACTGCTAAGTCAAGCACCCCATCAATCTGACCCCCAACACACCACTGCCCAATGGGCCAGTCTATCATCGCTCTTTGTTAGAGAATGAGGAGATCAAGTTACAGATCGAATAACTGCTCCATAAGGGGCACATCCACCACAGCTCATCACCTTGTGGGAGCCCAATCGTGTTGGTACAGAAGAAAGATGGAACCTGGCGACTCTGTATTGATTACCGGTCTCTCAATAAAATCACAGTCAGAAACCAGTACCCGATTCCCTGAATCAATGACCTCCTTGATCAACTCATGTGGGAAAAATACTTTAGTAAGATTGATCTAAAGTATGGCTACCACCAGGTCCCGATAGAACATAAAGATGTATGGAAGACCACCTTCAAGTCAAAGGAAGGCCTTTTTGAATGGTTGGTCATGACCTTTGGTTTGGCAAATTATCCATTCACTTTCATGAGGATGATGGACAATATCCTGCGACCATTCACCAATACGTTTGTAGTGGTTTATCTGGATGACACTCTAATTTACAGCAAGACCTGGGTCGAACACTTGTAGCATATTCAACAGGTTCTACACACCCTATGACAGCACAAGCTATACACCAACTTGGAAAAATGCTCCTTTGGCATGGACAGGGTCCATTACCTAGGCTACATCATTGATTAGCATGGCGTACATGTGGATCCAACCAAGATCCAAGTCATCCGTGACTGGCCAGCCCCAACAACACTCACTGAGCTTCAGAGCTTCTTGGGCCTTGCCAATTTCTACCGCAGGTTCGTGTTGGGATTCTCCCATATTGCATGGGCCCTTAGCCAAATAAACAGGGGTGGTGGTAAGGCGAAATTTGCATGGGTCTGGTCCCAAAAACAAGCATTCGATGATTTGAAGAAAATCTTGTGCTCATCCCCAATACTTTCACTACCATACCTACAACATCCCTTTGAGATCGAGACAGATTCTTCATACTATGTTGTGGGTGTCGTTCTCACTCAGCACGGCCACCTCATGGCCTATCATAGTGAGACACATTCATATACTATCCGTAAGTACCCTACTTATGACAAAGAAATTTAATCCATTATGAAAGCATGCTGCCAGTGGAAACATTACATTCTTGGGAAGGTGACAATCATCCACACTGATCATAAGCCACTGCAGTTCATGTAGACACAAGGAAAATTGCAGAATGACCGCCATCAAAAGTGGTCCACATACTTGCAATAATTCCACCTCAGCATCAAGTATAAAAATGGAAGCACCAATCGCATCATTGATTGCCTCAACAGACCGCTAGTCGCAACACTCATCACGGTGCTAGATTCTTACATCCATGAGACATCTGGATGGCCCCAAATCTATGAGACAGACCCTGAATTCTCCACCACCTACCAAATGTTGGGTGCAAACACAGTTGTCGATAATTTCCATATGCAGGATGGGTTGTTGTGTCGTCTGGGCCATATCTGTGTTCCATCAAGTGAGCGAGCGAAGATGATCTGGGAAGCCCACTACAGTTGGGTGGAAAGACACTTCAGCGTCGAAAAGACAATGACAATGCTACATAAACATTTCTGTTGGCCGAAACTTCGACAGGAGGTCAGCAAGTATATCAGTTCCTGCACTGCCTGTGCTATTGCCAAACCGATCACTAAGAAACAGGGCCTGTACACCCCTCTTCCTACTCCCAACAGGCCATGGGAATCCATATCAATGGACTACATGCCGGGTCTCCCGTCCACCAAGCAGGGAAATGATTGTGTTTTTGTGGTTGTTGATCACTTTTCTAAGATGGTGATTATGGTTGCCTGCAAGAAGAGCATCACAGTAGAGGCCACTTCCAAGATCTTCTTTGAATGAGTTTGGGTACATTTTGGAATCCCACAAACCATTGTCTCAGATTGGTATAGTCGATTTCTTAGCACATTCTGGTCGAGCCTCTGGTCACTGCTGGACACCAAGCTCACCAAATCACCAAGCTCGCCAAATTCAGCAGAAATTTCCTCATTTGATGGGGGACCTCAATGCAATGGAGATCATTGATTCCTAAGGAGGGAGGATTGATCCATATGGATATCGGTGACCACCCACCTTTTTCAACTGGCTCAAAACAATTTTATGAAAATTTACTATTTTTAGCATTTTTAACTTCCGGGGCCATTTTGAGGGCCTAAATGAAGTTTTTTCAGGATTGATCTCCTCAACAATAATTGAAGGCATTATTGAGACCCAAAAATGAATCTCCTTGATGGTACCTTTCCAATGGGCTATCACATGCCTAAAATGGAGATCGTATGCAAAAGTTACAACCCCGGGAAGTTGATGTACTAACTTACTCAAACAGGGCCCACATGATTTTTGGCGCTTCATCTCCTAGGGTTAGGTTTTTGGATGTCTAGGGTTTTTGGCATTCTTTCTTATTGTAAAAAGGCCTTCAAAGCCTCATTTTAACATTCTTCTTGCAAATGCGTGTTACCATCACATCTCTTCTCAGAGATAAGCCGCCACCATTCCAACAAGCTTGTTTCCGCTGCATTTTATAGTTTCAGCTTATTTCATTATTGAATAGAAAACTAGTTTTACTATATCTCTATTATTTTGTGTTAAGCACCCGTTAATAATCTATATTCATTTCATTTTTCTCATAAAATCCAGATCATTCAATGGGAACATGGATATATACTTCATAATCCTCAATGGATCATATTATTTAGGATTATCTCCCTCCTAATCCTTGCTTCATGCATGAATGCATTCTCTTATTTTGGAATTCCCTCCATCTAAGATAGTCTAGACTTCCGTTTGCATTCTTATTTCCTTCTGCAAGGTGTCACGAGTATTTTTCTAATTTCCTCTTGGTTGCTGACTTCTTTCTGTTTTGATTTATTTTGAGTATCTTCAGGTTTGATTTTGATTTCATCTTATCTGACAGTTGTTATTTATATAATAGCTTCCACAGGAATTGTTACCAAATATTTTCAACATGCTTCATATTTTCATGTGTATTGATTGACTTGTAGTTATTGTGATAGAAATCCTTATCCTTTTATTCTTCCACAGGTAACATATTTTCTTCTAAGAAATAGATATACACGATATGTACAGGAACTATGTAAACATGGTTAATACAAGATCTTTGAAGAATATTGTTACCTTGACTTAGAAGAAGAATTATGTTTTACCCTGCTTGACTTTCTTTGAGGTTTCCCTTTCTTCCACAACTGTTGCTTCATCTATTTCCTTCATTTTATTTAAAACAATACAATGGTTCCTATAGTTACGATATTTTCAATAGTTGAAGCATTGTATCTTTGACATATCCTTTTCTTGATTTGGTTTCATCCTTGAGCCAAACTTCTTCTTATTCCTAAAATTCTTGAACTTTGTTGTGAAAGTTTGATCATCGTATTTATTTTGGGATTTATCTTTTCCGTTAATCCTTGATTATTCTTGTGCACAACAATTTCAAAGTTATTCAAATGTGGGATACTCCTTTCTTGTGTTCATGCTTGCGGAAAATGCATCCCATGTCTTGGGAAGACCATTGAGTATTATATTTACCAGTTCCTTCTCTGAAATGATTTCTTCAATAACTTGTAGTTGATCTCTTAACTAAGAGATTCTCACAAGGTATGATTTTATGTTATCATCATCGTTCATTTTCATGTCATGGAGCTCATTCTTCAGACTCATTACTTGTCCAATGTTTCTGACTGAGAAGAGGTTAGTTAGGGAATCATACATCTTCTTAGATGAGTCAAGATGAGAGATGTAGGGTATCAAGTGGTATTTTACAGAGTCCACTATGATACTCATGGCATTGATGGAATTTTCTTTGAGCTTCTCCATAACTGCAACATTCTAAGGTTCCTTCTCTTTTCCTTCTTCAAACTGTGGTTCCACGATTTTTCCTTTCACAATATCCAACACTTTATTCTTGGAAAGGATGAGATCAATACTTGTCTTCCATGCTCTAAAGTTATATTCCCCTTCTAACTTTTTTTCTGACTTCATAGAGTAGGTCATGACTGCATTGACTTGGTCAACCTTTGACTTTGAGCAAAAATGCAAACTTGATATCTTAGCTTGCTAAGAGTACCAGGAGGTGCACTAGGTTAGGGTGCACTAGGCTATCCAAAAATTAGGTCAATGTCTTCACTTAAGGTGTCTTAACAAGAGGGTTAGGGTTTCGTTGCTGCAACAAAACTTTGACTGCAACTACAACTATAACTGAGAAAATCCTTCCAATCTATCTTCCAATGGTTAGACTGTCTGAAGATAGTGTGGGCCCATAACCTGTTAGAAATAATAGGTGTGATCATTTCACCATAGACAATAAAACAATATTTTCACCCAACCATAGGCTAAATCCACCCCCGAGCACTTTAACCTTGACATAGAATAATTCTGGAAGAAAACCCTAGGCCTAATAGCCAATAAATGTAGTGTACCTCTCTTTACAGCTATCAAACAAGGAAGAAATTCCAAACCATAACCAAGATAAAGTCGAATCCTAAATCTAAAATACAAGTTGTAGTAGTTGTAGCTACAACTACTCTCTAGACTTAAGCACTTACTAAAATTTTGCAGTATGCACTCTTAAATTTCTACAGTTGCGAGTTGTATATGTCAAATGAGCTCTAGTGTCCTATATTTATACTTCTCCTCCTTAGTTGTTTGGGTTGAATTCTCATTCTGGAGGATAAAAATTCAATATTAAATACTTCCTTTAGCTGACTTGTCTTCTAGGGTTATGTCCAATGCTTTAGGGTTTCTTCTTGCTTCCCAGAATATTATATTCTTGTCAGGGTTACATGTGGAGTTTAATACCTCTTGCAACTACCATAATATCAACAAAACCCACATAGATCCATCTTATTCATACTATCCCAAGTTCCCTGAAGTCCTAGATATTTCCCGACATTCCTGCATCTATGGTGGATGTACATCCACCGTCAAATCCAATGGTGGAACTTCATCCTCGTTTAACACATAATATTAAGGGAAATTTAGCATTTGATGTTGAATGCCCCTTTTTATTTCTATGTGCATATACTCTAGAGTCCCAAAATCCCAAACTCTCGAAGGACCCTGAAATCTTTCCATGTGGCTTCGGCCCTTTTGGCTTATCTACGATACTACACCCCAAACCTCTGGAGTTCTGAAGTCTCGGACTCCCGAAGGGTCCACCCTTACACGTGATGGCATATTAAATGCAGGGGTAAGGATAGGTGGGTCCCGAGTACTCCACCCACTAATAGGCCAAGATAATATGCTCAAGGGGGGTGACACATGGAAAGGCAGAGACAACACGTGGCCCCATTAGTGGGTGACACGTGTCACGTTCTAATGGGAACATAGGGTCTACAAAAATCATGAATTAAGGTGACACATGACACATCGAACGTGGTTCTACGTCACCCTGGGTGATGTCAGTGTGTCAGGTCACTCCAGACTAATAACATTTTTTGGTTTACTTCTTCTATTATGTCAGAGTTTATTGACTCAGGGTTCATGTCTGTTCGGGTTTCCAACAAAGCCTCTAAAACATTCGACCCTCCTGGTAAACCATAAGGAAACACAGTGCGCAGAGTGCACTACAGTCTCACCCAAGATAGCTTTAATGGGTGGTTGTAATACTCATATGTTTACAGCCTAGGATTGAGTGTGAGATATGAGAACTGTATATTGAACCACTATTATAACTTGTAACCATGATATACTGTCGTTTGGGAATAATAAGGAAATATAGAAAATCATTCATTAAGAATAACAATAGCTACTGAAAGACAATAAAGGAATGCATGCATTCAATCACATAACACAGGTGTTACCATGGTTCACCCCCTCCTAGGCTACGTCCACAAAGATCTGGCTCTTGCCTCTTTTATTATAGTATTTCCACATCTACAACGTCGTGCGCGTTACAATTATTCTCAGTTGGGTAAGATCTATATGAGGAAAAATAGATCACAACATGATCCTAAGCCTATGATCTAACCCTCAATATATTCCCTCCTTCGTCCTCTCTATCTCAATATCTTACCCAAAATAGGTCATACAACAAAATATTACATATTGGTTCGCTACAACTCTCTCTATAATAACAACTTATCTCTAGAAAATTTGAACCCCTTCTGATACCTAAGTATTTATATTTATACATTTTTGGCTCTTCAACCTTTACAATACATTACCAAAACCCTAATCCTAATGTCATTAGGTCTTCCCTGCATGTGCACGTGTTGTTCTTCCTTCCAATTGTCTTTTTCCTTGTGCATGATTTCTTTCCAAAAAATCATCTTTCTTTCCGCTTTGGCCAACCTCCAACAGGCCCCCAACACTAACATGTGGCTCATCCCAAGCCACCTAACACAAATCTTTGATCTCCCTAGTGACCACCTGGAACTTCTCTTTGAGCTTTGTTGCCTATGTTTGCGCCTGCGCAGTCTTCTCCTTGAGTGTGTCCACTATATGGACTGCAATTTCCTCACTGATCAATTCCACGCACTCTGCTCGGGTCTATTTTATATGTGTCTTGTCTTCCTCTACCTATGCTAGGACTTCTATGACTCGTTCTTAAAATGATTCCATTTGAGCCTGACGCTCCTTCTTCCGTGTTTTCCCAATGGTGAGTTCTACCTACAGTTTCTTCATGTCCTGCGCTCTGTGATGGAAATTGTCTTCTTCCTCTGCTTGAGGTCCTGGATAGTTGCGCTTATCCTTTCTTATTCCTTGTCCCACTTCTGGACTTTCTGATTCTCCTTTGTCTTTGTCCAAAGTTGTGCTACATTCTCAAGCAAGTCAGCTATTGTTCTAACCTATCGCTCTATCTTCTTTAGTTGTTCTACTACTTCTTGCTTCTTTTTCTCCTTCACTATTGGTGGAGTAGTGGGTGTGAGCTTCTCACATATATTCCCGATCTCCTTCTGATATTGATCGATTGCCTACGCAATCTGATCAATCTTTTTTGTTGTTGTGATTTCATTCGTCTGTGTGGTCTTTGGAATCTTCTCATATGTTCCTGCAACTTTTTGATCCAATACATTATTGTTCTCCCTGTCCTCTTGGGTATTGAACTTAGCCTACTCTCATAATATTTCCAGTGCATCCCGCTTCTCTGTTTCCTATTGCAATTTGTCTAAGTATGTGCGTGCACGAGAATGTACCTCATGGGTAACACTTACCTGCAATTTGTGTAGAGCCTTGGATGGTATCTGCGACAATACCAATTCGATTTGGCTTAAGTCCTTCAGGGGTGTCTGCCCCATAATCTGGTCCATGCGCAACATACTGGGTGTGATGTGGAATGTTGCGCTCGACTGTGCTATTGTATGAACTGTGTCCCACTCTCCTTCTTCCAATATTTCCTCTATTTGCGGTGTTGATGGCCCTATTCCCATGTTGCTTTCTGTTGTCTTCACTTCCCCAATTTTCTTGAGGAATTGTCGCATGTCTTCCAGCTCCTCTTGAATCTTGTCCCTGTGGTGCACAACATTGTCAAAATCCTCGGATAGACAATCCTGGACCATTCACGCTATCATTTTTCCATCATCCTCCATGATCGTATAGTATGGAGGTGTTCTTTGTGCCTTCATCTTCTTTCGCACTCTGTCTATCTGTGTGGTTGGTCTCTTATTCCCACCCGGATCCTATGAGTTGGGACTTGGTGTGGTCCCCTATGTTGCCTTGACCTATTTATGTTGCACTTGAGCCGGTTGCGTAGTTTTGTTTTTCCCCTTCTCGGTCCCTGTCTTAGCTACCCCTTCGTTTGTCTGTGTTGTTTTTGTCTAGCCCATCCTTTGTTTCTTGGGCACTTAAAATTCCTGAGGCTGTGTTTCCTCCTACCCTGTCTCCTCTTCCATTGTCATTTTCGGCACGTCTTGGTTGAGGACTAGAATCTTCCATTCATATTCCCAGTCTTTGACAACCATGTCAATTTCTCCCTCTATGATACAATAGCGCATTTGTAGCCACTTCTTATTAGGATCCTTCTACGCTTGTATCCACATCATATGTAGTGCGGCCTTGAAGTTGGTGATGTCCTCGTAGTGCACGACATCCTGTGGTGTGATCCTCCACATGTTGGAGATGGCTTCCTGCAGGTCAAGTAGGTATCCTTCAAATATGGACCTATTCATCCTTTTGTTCCTAGCATCTGACGTGGCTTTCAACAATACATATATCTCTCCCTGATTAGGTTTGGGTCTGGTAATGAAAGTTACATATCTTGGTTCCCTCCATCCCATAAAGGCTATTAACATGATTAGCCATGAATAGTGAAACTTTGTTCCTAGATCTTGTGCATCCTTGTAGTCATCCAAGAACAAGTTCAAGAGATACGGTGTCCATCTCACTGTGGTGCCCTCGGTGCACTGAGCTACAACTGCGACAACCCCAGTCGGAACTTCCTACTTGCGACATTTTCTTAGAAGCTTACAGACTATAATTTTTGCACCCATTTGTGTTGCAACATCGTTAATCCTCTTGATAATGATTCCCTGTGTACCCCTGTCAGTACCATATGTATTCTTCATCTCTTATTCTAGTTCTTTCTCCTTGGATTTGTCGTCAAGAAAATGAGTGGGATCCATGCCCCGAGATGGAAACCCTGTTATGTTCGCAATAAGCTCTATGTTTATCGAGACGAGCTTGTCCAAGCATATGTCCCTGGCATGTGTGACTGCTAACAACTGTTTGATGCACCCTCTTGTGTACTAACCTCTAACAAAGTGTCGTAGGTTTAGGAGACCTAAAATCCTTTTTTTCTCCAATCATGTTTCCCATTGGAGTGGTTGATCAATCGGTTCTCCAGCCGGATTTGTGCCCATAGTCTCTAGGTATACTCTCTTTGCAAATTCTGGAAACTTGTTTGTGTCTCCTACATCGTGGTCTGAGTATTTTAGCTTGTCAATATTCCCAAGCAAGCCTGATTCCACTCATACCCCATCTAGTATCCATGGTAGAATGAGGGTTGTGATAGGTTTCTTGTGAGGTGACCAAGGTACCTACTTCTTCTCTTTCTTCAGTGGTGGTTGGCTCGAGGTTCCAGTGGCTACCGCTTGTGCTTCGGAATACCATTCTAGCCAACCTGTGACATCCTCTATTGTTCCTTCCAATGGGTGGTCTGACATGGTGGTTTGAGACTCATCTAGATCGATTATTGCTTCCTAATTTGTCGTTGTTCCATTGACTCTCGACGTTGTTTCGGTGTTCTCTGGTTGTGCCTCCTTTAGGTTTTTTGCATCCTGGTTCTACTGCTCCTGTACCTCTATCAATTTATCTATATTCATGCCCTCCAGTGCTAGTTGTTGGGTTTCTTCCACTACAAGTGTCGGGTTTACTGGTTTTTTGTTTGGGGATGGGATTTCGTCGACATTGATGATCTCCGGTGGTTGTTTTTCGCATTCTTCCAATTGTACCTGTGACCTGGTTCTATATTTGGGTTGTCTGGCACTCTGGATTGCTTCTTCTTGCTTCATAGGTTCCAAGGTGGTGAATTTCAAAGGTTTGTTGAGTTTTAATGGTATTTGTGAGCTCTATGACCCCCGCTCTATGCTCTGTATGTGCTCTAGCTCCCTATTTTTTCTCCAATGTCATAATAGACTGTTTTCTCTGGTCTCCATTCTTTGTACGGGCATCGTATGAAACTTGTTGAAGATACTAACTTTATGACGGGTTCAATGAACCTTCGATCCCTTCATACTTGCCATTACTCTCCCTCTCTATCTCCAATTGGTGCGATTAATGCAATGTCCCATCGGTCCTTTTCATCATTAAATTCCACATAACTTCATTGTTTCGTATTGCTTTTGTCATCTTTATGTTTCCCTCTTGTTTCCATTTTGACCTGGGTGTTAGCCTTATCCTCGTCAATCTTGTGTCCCTAATCATGCATGGTCTTTCTTCTTCCAGCGCACTATGCCTCTTTTGGTTCTTTTTGATATACTATTTTTTTTTTTTGCTGCGCGATGGGTGGTCGACTATCCTTGTATAGCTTCAGTCGGCTCCCATTGATCATCCCTCTGAGTTCTATGCCTGATAAGTCTTTCAATTGTACTGCTCCTCTATCTATAATAGTTTTTACTTCGTATGGTTCTAACCAACGCATTTTGAGCTTTCCTGGGTGTTGAAATGATTTGTTGTCATACATCAGTTCTAGATATCCATCCTTGAAGGTTTTCTTCTTGATGTGTCTATCATGCCAAACTTTGTCCCTTGCTTTCAGAAATTGTTGGTGGAACCCTGTTAAGATTCGGTCTTCCTCCATGGTCATTAACGGATTTAGTCGCTCATGTACTGTGACTCGTTATGTCATATGTGTGATTGTTTCTACACGCAAGCTTGGTATTAAAAATTCTAATGGCACCACTGCCTCTTGGCCACAGACTAGTTTAAATTGTGTGTGCCCTGTCAAATTTTTGCACGTAGTCCTATAGGCCCATAATACTGATGGTACTTTGAGGTCCCAGTCATCCCTGTTGACATTAAATATCTTTTTCAGTGAATTCTCCAAGATTTTGTTAAATGCTTCCACTATGCCATTTTCATGTGGGTGATATGGTGTGCTCTTCTGATGATGGACTTAAAAATCTTCAGTCATAGCGTTGATGGTGTTGTTTATGAAGTGTGTTCCTTGGCCTCTCATCAAAACTCTTGGGAATCCAAATATAGTGATTACTTGTTCAAATAGAAAGTGTATTTTTGTTTCTGCGTTGCAATTCTTCACTGGTGCAGCTTCTGCCCATCTTCTTAGGTACTATGTCGCAGTGATAATGTACCTAGATCCTATTCTTTTTGTTGGTGGGTTGATTGGTCCCACAAATTCTATTTCCCACTAATCGAATTCCTACAAGGTTATTTGTGGTCGTAATGGAATCTCCTCCCTTTTGTTGGGTTTGCATACCCTTTGACAGACATCACATATTTGACAGTACTCCTTTGAGTCTCTGTGAATCGTCAGCCACCATAGTCCTGCATGTAGTACCTTTTGCGTGGTATCTTTTCCTGCGTATTGTCCTCCTACTATTTCCTCATGAGCTTTTGTTAAGACTCTTGGTATTTTTTTTTCTAACACATATCTGCACACGATGCTATCTACACTCATTTTTTATAAGTGTCCTACAATCAATTGATAGTCTGCAGCCCAGACTACCAAGTTTTTCTTCTGTGCGGTGTTATATTCTTGCGGTGCAGTACTTATGCTCAAGTACTGAATGATATATGCAAAGTATTCATCAATGATCTAGACTGGTAATAACTGTGCATCCAAGAAGTTGTCTTCTAAATTCATAGGTTCTTCTCCATTTGTGACTCTTGATAGGTGGTCAAGTCCTGCATTCAATTTTACTGGCTTGACTATTACTTCAAAGTCAAATTCTTGAAA
>JZKD02S0426211.1:146110-156438 GCA_000966675.3 Picea glauca
AACACTAGCTTGTTGACTAGGTATTTTAGGGCTGAGTAATATGTGAACATCTTAAAGTGTTTTCCCAATAAATAATGTCTGAACTTCTGCAGTGCATAGACCATATCTAAGTCTTCCCTTTCTGTAGTGTTATAGTTATGTTATGATTCCGATAACTTTGTTCTCACAAATGCTATTGAGTGATCCAAGTCTCCCTCTCCTAGATGGGCCAAGATAGCTCCAAGTGATATGGCTGATGCATTTACATGCACATGGAATGTCTCCTGCCAGTCTAGAAATACTAAAATTGGTGTGATGACCATCTTTTCCTTAATGGTATCTAGACCGTGTTGACACTCGTCATTCCAATGAAACTTTGTATCCTTTCTTAACATCTTTTCCATTGGTGTAGTAATCTGCGTGTACCCTTTGATAAATTTCTTGTAGTATCCTGTGTGTCCCAATGTCACTCTTAGTTGACAGACTATTTTTGGTGGTAGTAAGTTAACAATTACTGCAATCTTTGCAGGATCTACTAGTAAACCTTGTTTTCATACTATGTGGCCCAATAATATCCCAAACGTTGTTCCTAATATGAATTTCTTTATGTTCAATGATATCTGGCACTGCCTAAATCTTTGTAACATCAATCATAAGACTTCTACATGGTCTTTCAACAAACTATAGACGGTCCAATCATCCAGGTATACCTCTAGGAATTGATGGATGAATTCTTTAAACATGGCGATGACTACAATGGAAAATATTGCTGGTGCATTCTTCTATCCAAACGTCATGACTGTGCACTGGTAGGATCCCCATTATGTCACAAATGTGGTCTTGTATATGTCTACCTGTGCTATCTTAATTTGATGGTAGCCTGAGAATCCATCAGTAAATGAGTATGCTTCATGTCTTCTTATGTTCTCTAACACTTCATCTGTGAAAGGTGTAGGGAACGGGTCATGTAGGCATGCATCGTTCAACTTCCTCAAGTCAATGCATATCCTTATTCCTCTTTGTTTTTTTTCCTGCACTACCATTAGGCTTATCCATTATGATTCTTTCACTGGTTCTATTATTCTAACTTCGAGCATCCTTTCGATCTCATATTTGACTTTATTCTAATATACTAGCTTCAGTCTGTATGCTCATTGTCTGATCAATATCACTTCAGGTCTGAGTGGTACCTTCAATTCTCCTAGCTCTCAGGCTATACCCTTCATCTATGTAAATGTTGTAGGAAACAAGTCATTGTACTCACGCAATAACTCTATTATTCTTTCCACTATTTGCTCATCCCAATAATCTCCAATGTTGTCCATTTTGGGATTCTCAACTATCTCAATGTTGACTTTATTTACCTTGATCGACCTTCCACTTCTCTTTATCCTTATGCTTCTTCAATCTGAATATTGTGTGGATCGTCTTCATCTGGTGCTTCCTTTTGCACATGGTAACATGACAACAACTCCTTAACTGTTTGTTTGTTCCATTTTTGATCTTCTGTTATGATCTCAACTTCCGGTTCCTTGATGAATATCACACCTTTTATTTGTTTAATAGTTTCATCTATGTTGGGGTTTTCATGTTCATATGAAAAAGTGACTTTAAAATTCTATTGCAATGTCATCCAAGTCGCAGTTCCCTTGCGTAATTCTTGGTCTATGTACCAGTTCGCTGGTATGCCCTCTAGAGTGTGTATGAAATGATGAGGCCATTCCTCTAGAGGTGTCAATTTCCACAGAGTTCTACACTTCTCCAAGTGTTTCGCTGGTGCCCCATGTCCATCATACCTCTGTTTCTTGTTGTTTTTTTGTTCTACGTTGAACCTTATGCATAGTAACTGCTTACATTGGTACCAATCTATGATTGTCTCTTTGGGTGTGACCCACCATCTTGCAGGTGTGGCCTTGAGTGATATATCAAGTGATAACAATCTATGATTCTCCAAGACTTCATCTTCATACTGTGCCATGAATGTTTCCAAATCGTTTATTCTGTGGAAACTAGATGGTTCCCTTATCTCTATGCCGACCCATCTTACTGTGCGGTCTATTCATGCACATCTTCTTGTGGAAAATTCATGTAGCCTTTGTTGCTAGTTCTCTAAACCGGTGTCTGAGTCTGTTGCACATGAATTAATTCTCCACCAACTGAGTATCCCATATGTAGTTGGTTTTACGTAATATTCATCGTGCACAGTTGTTATGTACAACTGGCTGATTTCCTCTTAGTCTAAGCACGTAGGTTCTACAAACATTTCCCCTTCTGATGGATCTAATGGTGCGATGACCCTGTATTCCTCTGACTCAAATGTCATTTTCCTTGTCTTCAATTTGATTATGGTCTGGTTGTCAAACTCCCAATCCAACCCAAGAAACGCTGGATATGGTGTTGTGTCGTCCACTATTTCAATGACTTCAAAGTATGCTTTAGTGCGAACTCCATCTAGGTCTATTGTCACTCCTTTTAGTCTACCAATTGGTAGGGATCTATGTTGGTTTTCTAGTTTCAGTTGAACAAGTGAATATCTTAATGTGGGCTCTCCCATGCATTTCCATGTCTTCTTTGGTAATACATTAACTTCATATCCTAGATCTAGTATGATATCTCCCATGTTGAAATCTCTGATGTTTGCATTTAGTCTGAACTCCCTACTTGTTCTTCTCCTGGTATGTAGGTGATTGACTATTTTTTGTTCTAGTTTTCCTTCCATATCTATACTACATTTTTCTAATATGTTTGCAATATTTTGATAGATGATAGATCACTCAACTTTTACACATGATTGAAAAAAGCCTTTGATTGTACTTACTTGTCCCATGGATTGCATTTTGTTGGTATGATCCAGTACCGGAGGCATCTAGTATTTTGGTTCTTCCTTGCTTTGTTGCACGGTTGAATTCGATGCCATGTATTCCTTTTGAAATTCTTGTCTGACTTCCTTAAATACTGCCTTCTTGTTCTACGCATCGAACTATTTCCTTGGTTCAGTGTTCTTCTTCACCCGCTGATTTGTTGCTAGCTCTTGTTGGACTGTGTTGTTTCCTATTTTAGCTCCTCCACAAGTAACTATATTGATGTTTCATCCTTCATCCCTTGCTTCGACTGAAATCCACTAAACATTCTGGTTTTTCTGGTTCCTCTTTTCCTGGATCTTTACTAATAGTGTTGGAGATTCTTCTGTGTCATGATCTGATGTGCAACAATACATAAAAGTCGTTGCTGGAATCAGACATTATCTTGAATAATGTCTTGGTTGTTGACAATTGTGACATACCACTGGTCCTCTACCTCATCTGAAACCTCCTCTCGATCATCCTCCACCTCTATAGCCTGCTCGATCTTCTCTCGGTGCATTACACTGAGGTGCCTGATTGTACTGCGCGTTATTGTACTAAGGTTGTGTTGTGTTTTATTGTGTTTGTGTGGTGTTATAGGGTTGTTTCACAGTATTATACTATTGTTACGCAATGTTATATGGGGATGGAACTTGGTTAAACTGTGGTGTGGTTTTCCCAGTCATGATTTTTGTCTGCACTTTATATGCATCTGATGTCCTTTCTTGCATCAACTCCATAGTTCTACAATCTTTTTCGTCGTGGCCTACTGACTTGCAAAAGTTGCAATACGAACTCTTTGGGACTGTCTGGTATTTCTACATCATCATGCAGTGATAAGGATTGTGACCCAGTTTCTTGCATATTTCACACCATAATCCTCCTATTGGTAATGGATTTGGCATTCCTACTTCCATATACTGCGTGAATGTCGTACATTCATTCTTGTGGTTTCCTTCCATCCTGCATGTAGTGCACCAAATGAATTCTTGTGTATCCTTACTCTTATTATAGTTTATCTGGAACGTTAATTTATTCAAATCCTCCTTCAGTTCTTCGATAGCTGGCTCTGTCTGTTGATACTAGTTTTCTTCTAGTTGCAGGGTTGCTTACAGAGCCTCTGCCTGCGTATAGAACTTTTTTGTCGCAGTGGGTATTTTAAGTGTGGTAGTAGTGAATTGATGAACATGTGCCTATGTTGCATATCGGTCATGAGATACTTCAACTTTCCTTTTAAATGCTTGAATCATTGGTCAATTTCCCAAACAGATTCTCCTAGTTTCTGTCGGATTTCTATCATCTCATTCGTGTATTGATCCTCTGAGCTCAGATTTTGGAACTCATTTATCAGTAACTTCTTAATGTCTATCAGTTTCCTTATCATCCCAAGTGCAATGTTTGCTTCTAGACTCATGTACCAGTCTAGTGTGCGGTCTCTTAGCGTAATAGTTAACTGTGCAAGTTTGGTATATTCATCAGTGATCTTTTTGTCTTCCCAGATATTTGCACAAATGAACAAGTGTTTCTCAGGGTCTTCTGCTACTTCTCCTCGAAATTATGGAAACCTGATAGTGGGATCATATCCTGCCATTCTGAACGCTGAACTACTACCTCCGCCTAGTGTAGATACTTGAATATTGCTACCTAAACTGGCTCCTCTAGTTGTTGTTCCTTGTGTAGATGTACTTCTTGATTTCTGGTTGCTTCTGAACTTTGGTTTTCTAAACGGTGGTGTTCTCTTTGATGTATTAGTCACACATGGGTTTATGGGTTCCACGTTAACATTAATATGGATAGGATTGTTTCCTTCTCTTCCCGTTCTTGGATCTCTCATCTTCCTCTTATATGTTGCGCGCGGGATTTATTCAATATGATCCACGGCCCAGAGATCCTCTACCTCTTCCTTGTCACTTGACAAGCCTTCCCTCATGGCTATGACTCTCTTATTGGTATTCACCTTGTATTGGTAGGGTACTCCGCTACGCGTATTTCCAGTTGTCGCCAAGATCCACTTGATCTGGTCATCATCCATCATGATCAGATCCAAGGGTTCCTCCTTCTTTCCCTTATCCTTTCTTCCTTCCATTTATCCACTTTATGTCAGTGCTTACCCCCTTCCCCATGCACGGAGGGAATTTTAGTTTTTTGACTCCATTGTCATTACACCTTTGTTGTATAGAAGTATCATAATAGAAGTATACAACAATATAATGTACATTCCTCGAGGTCCTCGTATAAACTCTTGCTCCATTGCACTATACGACTTCATTGTATCTACTGCAAACTCTGTTGTAAAGCCTTCCACAATACCGTCAAGCCAAAAATCTAATGCACGGGTGAATTTGTTGTTCACCTGTTGTAACTGCTCGATCAGTACTAGAGTCCACTCCAATTGTTGGATCCGATTCATTGTGTGGTTATCCTCCAACCTGAGTATCCACTCCTACAATAAGTGTGGGAAATGTTGGCTCTAAAGATTTCTAAAAACAACCTTATTTTAACATTAATTTATCAACCCGAGGATTCGTCTTTTATCTCAAAGAATATCGGCAAAGTCTATGCAGATAGCTTGTAGAGGCTAAAATCGTGTAGTGAAAGAAAATATGAGTTTATCAACAATCAATTTCCTCAAACATTCATTAAAGATTCTAAGAATTGAAATCTAAAGTTGTGCAATGGAAAGGAACTAATTAATCTTTTGAATTCATTTTAAGAGAAGTAATTGAATCTAAATAAAGACTTGTAGAAATTTATTATGAATCCATTTGCTGGAAAGAAAAAGGCGAATTACTCTATCTATGGAAAGAAACAGAGACTGTAATCTAATAAAAAAGAGACAACAATCGTACTTCTATTGAAAGGAACAAAAACTATATTCTAATGGAAAGGAACAACAAATGTAAACTAAGTAAAAGGAACAACAAATGTAAACTAAGTAAAAGGAACAACAAATGTGAACTTATGAGGAACTATCACGCATCAAATATCAGTAATGGGAATTGGAGCAACAATCATCTAATTCTTAAGGAAATATCTATCTCTTACAATTGACATAAAATCATCAACACACTGATGCATTCATTTAACTTCTGTAAAAGAGAATCGAATCACAAAACAGAAATTGAACTGATACAATTATAGGTCGAATAGTAGCTCCTTCAGACTGGGCCCTTAGTCCTTAGAAGCACTGCTATTTGAAATTGAGTATATAGAAATGGTAAAACCACTCAACACTTTTATTAATTTCATAGTTGGTACAACATTTTACAAAAACTTCTAACGCATAGCAATTATAAGTTCTGAGTTCTTGGATGCAATTCTTCTATATATTTTCAAGATCTATTTATTCCTTATATATTACAATAATATGGGTAAATTAAGATATAACGAGGATCAAGAGATCCTAAGGATTTCTTTACTATTATAAAGTTACAATATAAGAAACTCTATCATCTTCAAAACTTCCTTGTGCCATAAAGTCTTCAACCTCCAATAGCTTGTGTATCTTCAAGATTTCCTTTGCTCTCTTGGGTTTGACAATATTTAACCAATCCTGTAATAAAACCAAACAATTCCAATCATATTTTAGGATCTATGTAATCTAACTTCAACAATAACACTAAGGAGTATATTATTCATTTTCTATTCTATTTTCTCCTAAATAATCGAAAAGTCAATCAACATGATATCATGAAATGTGGGAAAAAGGAAGATATTTATACCTTTTTCATTACCTAACATACCCCCCAACTTACCTTCTTACATGTCCTCATGCAAGCTGATATCTTACATGTAAAGCAGTAATGCTGTAAGGTGAAAAGGTTGGTTCACCAGGCCTTCTGAACCCATTACTTCTTTTGAGTTCTCCAAAAGCAGCATCCTCCCTTTTCTTGTTAATTTGATAATCGTTTTGGTAACTTTCTGGAGAGAATCAGATGATAGGGGGATTATATCTACACCCAATCCAGGCATGCCCTTCCTCTTGGAGAAATCTAGAATACCTATATATTATGTAGGCAACTGTAAATAAATTCTTGTACCCAAAGGGTTCCTTACTCTTTACTTCACTAGAGGATGCATCCCATCTCAGTTTAGAAGCGGCAAGAGCTTCCTCCTTAAGCTCCCTAAAATGAGTGATACTTGAATGTATCGCCTATATATGGATAGGGGCTAAGGAGTGTACGACCCCCCTCTTTTCATAAAGGTTTTATGTCGCATAATGGTTGGAAAGGACTTTGGAGGTTCTCCCCTAACCCAAAGATCTAGCCCAGCTTCCCTCTTTAGGAAGGTTTTATGAGATTTACCCCATTTGATTTAGTTCTGAGTAAATGACAGAAATTCCTGAAACTGTATGTCACCTATGAATGGGCTAGGGTTATCTTCCCTCTTTTCTTCCAAAATGAAATTATGAAAGTACAATTCACACAAAAAGTATTGTACCTTTTCGTCCTACTCTCTGAAACATGAAATAAACTTAGGTATAGTGGAAAATGAAATAGGTTTACTTGTTCTGATGGCCTTCATTCTTAATAAAAGATATCGTTCCAACAAGAATAAAGTGTAATTAGTGGCAGGGGCTCTACAATTAATAACATCATAGTAGACATCACAGATTTATTTGATTTTCTCCAAAGATTTTTCTAATTGGGTTTGCACCTTTTTTATCTTCCCTTGGGATCTAGTGAGCGCATCATAGGTCTCACTCTCTATTGTTGTCATTTCCTTCAGTTGTTTAACAATATTTTGATGTTCAGTCCTAGTGACCATCTCATCTTGGTGTTGATCCAATGCTCGTTGGGCTTGTCCCAGCTCTGCCTTTAGTTTATCAATGGTGACACCCTGTGCTTGATATTGGGATGCTTGGTATTCTTCCATAGTGCCCATCTCTTCCCTGGATTGAGTTAATGCTTGTTGGACCTGTGTAAGTTTTTCTTCCAATCTGTCCACAATAACACTCTGATTCTAGGACTAGAGTGCCTGGTGCTCTGCTATAGTTAGTAATTCATTTCTGTTTTGAGCCAGGGTTTGTTGAGACTGCATCAATTCTTCCTCCAATCTCCTGATCGTAGCATTCTTCTCAAGGAGTTGAGCTATTTCTTCTAATACTGGGGTGTCTGTCTACACCCCATCATCAATTGTTTCTGTATCTGTCATATTTTCCTTTGTTTCTACAGGAATTACTTCCTCGTTCTGAGCTACTATTTCTTCTACTACTATTTCTTCAAGGTCTATTTGTATCCCTACAAAATTTGTACTGATTGCTTCTTTAGGAAGAGGGTTTCTTCCTTGCACTCTGGACCTTTTGTTCTTCTTTCTTCTGTGGGCCTTATCTACTTTTTCTAACTATTTCCTCAATTCCTTAATAATTTCCTTGAGTTTACCCACCTTCTTCTTCAATACTTCATCCTTCTTAGCCTTTTTCTTCAACAGTTTGTTTTCCTTTTTTAACTTTCTAATTTTCTTATGGCTCTTGGCTGATTTTTGTTTATGAGAGGTCTCAAGGTCTTCTTCATTCTGGCCAACAGATGGTTGTTCCTCTAATCCTTCCAAATGTCATGTATGTCCAAGAGGGATTCTTATTTCAAGATGAGGTTCTTCCTGTGTTGGCTCCTCTAGAAAAGATATTTCAATATCAAGAAAATCTTCAGCTGGTTTTGAAGAGGAGGTTTGTTCTAGGCATTTTTCTGGATTATTTGTGCCTCTGTCAATTGAGGTTCCCAAGATTCCCAGAACTTGGGCCATATCTCTTCAAAAATTGTTCTGTCGGATGCTCTAATGTCGGTTGGGTGTCTTCCTGATCATTCCTTGGTGAGGTCTGTTCTGCTTGCCCAATTTCTTGAACATTCTCTAGTGGAGACTGTTCTATAGAATTCTGAAGTTCTTCAGGCTATTTTGTTGTACCCTGAATTGCTTCAGTTGTTTCATGAATGATGGTTTTAGGGACATTTGTTTCTCTCTTCCTATTTTTCGTTAATGCCTATGTTTGTGAGGTCTGGGCCTCTCTTATTTTGGCAGGATTTGCCTCAGCTTCGATTTGAGGAGATGGGATTTCTCTTTGGGCAGTAGTCTCCTCTACCTGTCTATCTTCAATTTCCTGTGGTGGTTCTTCATGGCATAATTCAGGTTTCTCCAATTGTGGATGTCTATTGGCCTCAATCGGGTTATCCCAGGTCAATTGAGTTTGACTCAGTGCTTTATTTGTTATCAGTTTAACTAATATGTGGTGACTAATAACAGTAACAGGGTCCTTGGATTTTTTTGTTCTTAAAGAAAACTCATGTAATATGACATTCAAAAATAAAGGTAGATTAAGTACTAACTATTGTTTTAAAGCTTCTAGCAGTTTGAGGTGGCAAGGTCGAATTACGTCATATCGTCCATCACAGGTGATGTATCGTTGAATTATCCCTGCCAGTTCCTTCCATGGTTCTATGAGGGTACTGGGATTAAGTCCCTTTCACTTCTTATCCAATTCTTCCCCAGGGTATGTGAAAGTTTCCATAGCTTCCTTCAATTTTTTGTATCTTCCTGTCCACAGAATGTCTATGGTAGGGAGGCCTATGACCTCTACTAATATTTTTGGGGTGACTGAGATTTGTATGCCTCGCACCATAGAGATTTCTCCCTATAGATTCTGAAATAATTCAAGCGTGACATTCATGTCATATCCTTGCATACGGTTGAAGTACCTCATCCACCCCAGCCGGTGGAGGATGTCTCTTGCCTACTCTGTAACTTGTAGTAAATTTGGCTCCCTGCACACACCTCTGTCACCCATTTTGTGAGAAAATGTGGACGATTATCGTTCCTAGTAGCAGACTTGGTTAGACCAGCTTGGAGGAAAAATTACCGAAAATAGAAAATATCAGAGGCAACAAATGTTTACAAATGTGGGTATTTATTACAATCATTACTATCTTTATCGAGAAGCGTGTCAATCATCCACTCCCCTCATTAATATGAAGGTCGGCCTTGACCTTCAGTGTAGGAGAAAGTAATGAGTGTAGGTATTGATGGTGAGAAGTAATGATTGTACTGCCTCCGCCAATGGAGATCAATGATTTATTTTCAAACAACATATTTTAATGGTAATCATTAAACGTTAGTCCTCTTTTGTGGAATTGAAATATACCTATACTCAAAATAATTATTTTAAGGATACATACGCCGAATAAATTAAATCTGTTCATTTAAATAATATCCCACATATCATAATGTTGTTACTTTTTTGTTTTATTGAATACAAATGAAATGATAGCCGCGTTATTGAGTGAACGAAATCTAGAGACATGCAGAAACTTGGCGTTTGAGGTAAACTTCCATGCCAGAGACAGAGCCACCGTTGCCAGCAGGCATCCATATCCTTGACAGGGTTTCCTTTTAACCCTTACATGAGCCTGTATCCTTGATAATTATTTGAATCGTCTTTTCCAAAAAGACCATTATCCTAGTTTGGTAGCCAGATAGTGATAATGCCACTCACTAGATTGTAACTTAGGTGAACAA
>JZKD02S0426211.1:156488-172251 GCA_000966675.3 Picea glauca
GTTTTTCCCGAAAAAAGACCATTATCCTGGTTTGGTATCCAGATGATGATAATGCCACTTATTAGAATGTAACTTGAGTGAACAAGTCATCTCATGATGAGACCTCTTGTCCTTTGACAAAAGAAAATGTCAAAGGCCATTTCCCTAGTGTGGTAGCCATAGTGGAAATGTCACTTAGGTTAGTATCCAATGATCATGGTAGGTTGGCTCGTGATGAGACCCCCTATTCTTTGTGGGAAAAGAAAGAAATTTTATTGATTTTTTTTATTTTTTTTGAAGTGTATGAAGGGAGGCTCATCCACTCCTTAAGAGTAAGGGATGGCGTAAAGAAGTGTAAGGATGCCAAATAAAAGTGTGCCACAGACTCCTTATTAATTATAAAGGTGAGATATCATTTAAGTGTATTTGTATGTATAAGGGAAAAGAAACAAATTATGGTGGTTACAGGTTATGAACAAGGTTTAAGATATTTCGAAGAAAGTGATCCAAAAAAACAATTTGATAAGGTATGGGAGACAGTCCAGAAAATAATGATAGATCATTAGAAATAATGCTGGTGAAAATTATTTGGTGAAAGTTTTACCCCAAAGGAAAGGTTTAGCATTTTATCAGCAATGTAGGGAAGGAACGACAAAATGAACAACAGTTGTGAAAAGGAACAACATACACGAAAAAGGATCGACAATTGTTCCATTCAAAGGAACAACAAGTGCACAAAAAGGAACAACAATTGTGTTGTTCAAAGGAACAACAGGTGTGCAAAAGGAACAACAATTGTTTCATTTTTAACCATCTGAATAGGTAATTTTTAGAAACCTGGAAATGTGTTTTGCTTGAATCCAAGGTTAATTAGTCATCAACTAAATTCATTTATGAGTTGTTTTATTTCAAAATTAAGTAGTGGATGGTTTGTTAATGTTATGAATTTCATTGTAGTTGCCCAATTGTTGCTACTGAATCTTGACACATTCATTTTTCTGTGAAAGACAAGGTTTGGGTGATGAGGTGAAGCAGGATTTCGGAACAAAAAAGAGTGTTAATTGAGTTTATTACAGTTATCCTCCCTAGTTCTGATTTTCTCGAATGACTGTCAAAAATAATAAAAAAACTAAATAATATCTACAGATTATAAAATTATATATAGTATGTACAGTGTCAATAAAATTCGACATTTATGGAGTTGGGGTGGCTGGATTACCTTCCCAACCAGCCAAAATTCGAACGATAGGATCCTTACTTACTTCCTGGTAGAAATATTCTTTTGAGGGCGGCTGACGATAGAGTTGTAGCCGGTGTCCATTGACCCGAAATGGAGATCTGGACCCATCGATGGTACTTAACGTGACTGTGGCATTATCATGGACTTCATTGATTTTGTATGGTCCTAGCCACCGTGTCTATAATTTTCCTAGAAAATCCTGAAATCTGGAATCATAGAAGAGCGCCCAATCACCTTTTTTAAATGATTTTTTCTTGATATGCTTATCATGCTAGGTATTCCTCTATTGTTGAATAATAGTTTTGCACTCTACAATAGACAAGCGTGCTTCATCCAATTCATTGAGTTGTTGAAGGCGTTGTTTATGTGCTTTTGTAAGATCCAGTCTGATTTCTTGGTCCATCCTTAGAGTCTTGATTTCAAACTCAATTGGGAAGATGGGTTCTTTTCCATAGACTAAATGATAAGGAGAGTAGCCAGCGGTATTATGCCATGTTGTGCGGTAAGCCTATAAGGCATTTAGGAGCTCGGAAGCCCAATTTTTTCTGTTTGTTGAGACAGTCTTTGTCAGGATTGCCTCCAGGACTTTATTGGTGCTTTTCACTTGCCCATTTTTTTATGGATGGTACGAAGAAGTAATTATGTGTTTGATATGATAATTATCCATGGTGGTGGTGATTCTATGAGCTGTAAATTGTGACCCCCCATCAGTAATTACCTCTCTTGGTAGTCCATAGTGTACGGATAATTTAAAAATAAATTTGATGACTACTTCTTCTGTTGCATTTGGTAAGGCTTTTTCCTCTACCCATTTAGTCATGTATTCTGTTGTGACTAGAGTATAGGCCTTTTGATTTGACTTTGGATTGAAGGGGCCAACGAAGTCTAGTGCCCATATCTCAAATGGTTCTGCAACTACTTGTGCTTTCAAAGGCATTTCATCAGCCTGACCTGGTTTTCCCATCCATTGACAACTATCGCAGGTCTGGACATATTTCTTCACATATTTGAATATTGAGGGCCAATAGTATCCCATCTGCAAAATTTTGTGTCCAGTCTTACGATCTACAAAATGCCCACCACAGGGCTCATCATGTCTGACCTTTAGTATGTCGTAGATTTCATCATCTCGTATGCATCTACAAATCTGGAGATCAACTCTTGTATGGAAGAGATATCCGCTGATCCAGGTGAATCGTGCACTATGTTGGATGATCAGTTTTCTTTCCCTAATGAAAGATGTGTCGATAATCTTCCCGCTACCAGGTAATTTTCCACATCAGTGTACCAAGGTGGATTTGTAGTAATGGAAAATAGATGCTCGTCTGGAAATCGATCTTCGAATGTTAAGGAGTCATCTATTTTGGGTATGCGAGATAGGAAGTCAGCGACAATATTTTCTCTCTCGAGTCAATATTTGATGGTGATATCAAATTCCTGCAATAACAACAACCATCAAGTGACCCATCCATTAGTAATTAGTTTATTAGCTAGATATCTGATAGTGGAATGATTAGTATATAGAACAACCGGATAGCCTGTTATATAATGAAGAAATTTATTGATGGCATGTATAACAACTAAAAACTCTTTGTCTATTACTGTATAATTAAGTTCAGTTGGATTAAGATTCTTGCTAATAAAATAAATGGCATAGGGTTTCTTGTCATCCTCATGTCCGAGGACAACACGTATGGAAATATCTGATGCATCGGTGGAGATGTGAAATGGTATTTTCCAATTTGGCCCCCTTAACACCGGTGTTGTCGAGATCAACTTCTTGAGTCTTGAAAATTCCACATCACACTTGTCAGACCACTAAAATTCTACATTACCAGTCAAAGCATGTAAATGTGCAGCGGTTCTTGCAAAATTTTCCATAAATCTATGATAGTATCCTGAAGCGCCAAGGAAACTACGTACCTCAGTTTGTGTGTGTGGTGTAGGTAGATTAAGGATTACCTCTATTTTTGTTGGATATACCCTAATTCCATCTACAGATATATAATGCCCTAGTACCACACCTTCTTTCATCATCATGTGACACTTTTCATGGCTTAAACATAACCTGGTTGCAATGCACCGCTCTAGTATTTTATCTAGGTTATTTAGTGCTTGATCGAAGTCGTCGCCATAAGGAGTGAAATCATCCATATAGAATTCAATTTCTTTGCTGATAATATTGTTGAATATGCTCAGAATGGCCCTTTGAAAAGTGGTTGGAGCGTTACAAATTCCAAAGGGTAATACTTTGTATGCAAAAGTTCCCCAGGGGCATGTGAATGTAGTTTTATCTTGATCTTGTGGGGCAATCTGAATCTGATTGTACCCACTAAAACCATCTAGGAAAGAAAATAATTTCTTTCCTTCCAAAGTATCCAGGACCTGATCAATGAAAGGCAAAGGGAAGTGGTCTTTTTGAGTGGCTTTGTTAAGCTCATTGTAGTCAACACAGATTCACCATTTCCCGTTTTTCTTTGGGACAATCACTAATGGGGAAACCCATCGACTATCTGAGATGGGATATATAAAATCTACATCCAACAACTTTTGTAATTCTTCTTTAATGATATCCCTAAGGTGAGGATTCAATATTCTCTATGGTTGTCGGATAGGTTGGGCATATTTTTCAACATAAATGTGGTGTGTGCAGAGTTGCAGATCAATACCTTTCATATCAAAATATTCCCATGCAAAAGCTTGTTGGTATTTGGAGAGGACTTGAGTTATCTTTTGTTGTTGTTGTCCATCTAAATTGGCATTGATGTTTAGAGACCTCCCTGGTGCAATCTCAACGGGTTTTTTTGTTACGAACGATTGTAGTTGGAATTTGTTGTTCCATTAAATCTTCCAGCAGGTCTCCCTGTGCTTCATAGTCTATAAAAACTTGGAGCATCTAGCAGGTTGGGTTTCTCATGGTGGTTGGACTATTGATAAACCCACTGATTATGTAACCCTCTAGTTGGTTTTTAAGTCTGAGGGATTCTTCCTGCGTAAGAGGGGCTCGTAAATCCCTCTCTGGGTATCGCGGTGGTGGCAATTGTGGGTATACGAAAGTTGGACTTGGTTTAGCAGGAGGATATAAAATGAGGTTCTTTGTGATACCCCCTCTAGTGATTGTCATACTACCCACTCGACATCCTATGCACACACCTGTTGTTGCAAGCCATGGCCTACCCAGTATCAATGGATTCCCTTCAAGTCCACTTCTTGGGTTGATGATGACGAAATTCGCCGGATATTCCCAAGAGTCAATGGAGATGAATATATCATGTAATGTGCCAACTGGTCGAACTACCAATCGATCTGCCAATTGTAGCATTATTGCAGTGGGTTCGAAGGAGTTAAAACCCAAGGTATTGCAAGTTTCCATAGTCAGGATGTTGATGGTTTCTCCCAAATCAACTAGTGTATTGGGAAAAGAACAACCTTGGATCTGAACTGTCACTATGGGATTCCCTGGATCTGCATATTTGACTGGTTCTTGTGTACCTAAAATTAGATCAGACGAGGCTCCTACCACGCGGACTATTGATGATAGATTTTTTATTTTTCTGATGATATTTCTCCCACGTAGATCCTTGATCATTTTTGCATAGATTGGGATGTCCTGAAGAGCTTGCAGGAGTGGAATCTTGATATATAAATTCTTGAGTTCCCCTACAATGTCGAAGTTGGGATATACTGTCGGTTTTTCTATCATCAATATTTCAGGGAATAGAGGGGAGGGCATTGCATCCCTATCAAAATCTTGTGATTTGACTGTGTTTCCCCCCTGCTTGATTTCTTCTATTATTACCGCATTCTAAGGTGTTATTGTTGGTTGTTTTTCACTCTCCTGCTCTTGAAAAACATTATTTTCTTCAGGAGAGATTATTCGCCCCGATCTCAACCGTAGTTTTCTACACCCTACCGAGTTAGTCTCTCCTTCCCCATTCTCCATAATCTGGACGATCTGAGCCGGTCTATTATTTGGATTTGGGTGAGGTTGGGCTGGTAGTTGAGGGCGCAATTGTGATTGTGAATTTGGGGCAATTGGAGTGGTGCTTGTAGAGTAGGTTGAGTTTGAGGGGCCATCCCCATGGGTTGGTTGTTTATCCCCATGGGGTGTTGCCAATTCTAATTCCAATTTGGGTTTTGGGTAGTCATGTTGGGCCACTGTGAAGGATAGATGTTGTTGTTTGAGTTTTGTTAGGATGAGGTGGGATATTATGAGTTAGGACAAGTGGAAATTTCAGTTGGATGATTCTTCCAGGCAGGATTTGCAGCGGGTTGGTTTTTCCAAGTGGGATTTGCAGGTGGGTGTTGTTGGGGTTGCCAGTTCAAATTAGTAAATGGTTGACCCTGCCATGTGCTACCAGGAGATTTCTACTGATTATACTGTCTAGAGAAGAAAGAGGAAGGGTCCTGCAGTGTATTTGGAGGTTGATTCTACCATTGACGACATTGAGCCATTAGATATAATGGCTCTATTTATTCTTTTGCCTCTCTAAAGACAGCTTTCAGTCTAGGAAGTTATGGGCATTGTTTTGTGTCGTGATCCTTGGTGCAAATAGTGCAAACCAAGACCACATCTAAAGGGAAATCCCTTGGACCATGTTTTCTTCTGCACCTGTGGCAAAATATGGCCAACGTTTGTTCTGCTTTTTTTTTTTTTGTTTGGCCTGCAATACATCCAATTGTGTAGTCAGAGTGATCAAAATATCATTTTTGAAGTTTTCTAAAAGATTACCAACTTCATCTCGCGTAACACCCCCGCTGGTAATATTGTTATTTCTGGTGAGGGGGATACGCACCCCTGATCTGGTCCGTGAGCTTCCTCTTGAGCACTTGATGCACAATAGGACAATGTCATCATAATTTTCTTGATAAATGTCACCCTTCCCCATTAAATTCAACATTTCTACCCATTCATCTTTCATACCCTTAATCAGGGTTTCCTTAAGTACTTCACCTGGTAATGTGCCATAGGGTGATCTTTGTAAATTATATTGAAATCTCTCGACATATTCTTCTAATGATTAAATTTATGTTGCAATCATTTGAAATATTTCATCTTTTAAGTCTCTGGTTCTACAATAATCCTAATATTTTGTCAAGAAGGCATGTTTCATCCCATCCCATGAGTTTATAGTTCCTCCCCCTAATCCCATGAACCAACGTAGAGATGCTCCTTTCAAAGTGAAGGGGAACAATTTTAATTTTTGGGGTTCAGAGGTGTAATCATACCCTCTACATAGGACATCAAATTAAAATAAGAATGCGTCCGGGTCTTCTGAGATTAATCCATGAAAAGTTGGTAGGTTTTGTAGGGGAATTTCCTTCATGGGGGCATTGGCGATTGGATCAACTATCGGATATTCCAAAGTGGAAGTATGGAGATGTTATGGATTTGGTTGTGCCATTTGATTGAAAATATTCCAGAAATCTTCAGGGATTTCTTGATCCAGATATTTTATTTGAATTGGTTGGTTATCTGATCCCTTAGGGGATTTGATTGCACTCCCTCTATCTGGGATTTCGGGTATGCCTTCTTCCTTCACAGGAGATTCAGGATCGGGTGGTGGGTTTTTCTTAGCTATCCCACTAGTTTCTCCTTCTCCTTCTTCCAAGTTACAAGATTTTCACTCTTATAAAGGGTTGAGGGGTGGAATATTTGTGCTCTGAAAGCTTTTGTCAGTCCCTTCAGTTTTGCTATGAATCTCAGCGTGGGCTGCAGTTGGTGAAACTACCACCTGAGGGATTTAGGTAGATCCTTTTCTAGGTCCAATAGAAGTTTGAGATTTTTCCTTTCAGATGATGTCGTCTATGAAAGTGCTTCTTCCAAGGAGCACCAAGCCCCAGGTTTTGGTAATTTTTGGTGGGGGTTTTGGTTTTTCAAGATCTTTTTTCTTAGTCATACACACTTCACACACAAAAAAAAAATCAAGAAAGAAAAACACCTATGCAACCTCTTACTGCGTTAGCTAGAGGTAGGCGCTAGCATAAGCATCTTACTTATTACCTACGTAGTTTATTACCCTCCATCTTCAATACCTCATCCTCTAGAGGCACAATC
Organism: Picea glauca; assembly: GCA_000966675.3. NCBI lineage: Eukaryota > Viridiplantae > Streptophyta > Pinopsida > Pinales > Pinaceae > Picea > Picea glauca. The sequence goes on from JZKD02S0426211.1 coordinate 163,766, forward strand.
TATGTTACCTTTGACATTCTTCCCCGGCAACAGTGCCAAAATGTTGGCTCTAAAGATGTCTAAAAATAGCCTTAGTTTAACATTAATTTATCAACCTGAGGATTCGTCTTTTATCTCAAATAATATTGGCAAAGTCTATGCAGATAGCTCGTAGAGGCTAAAGTCGTGTAGTGAAAGCAAATCTGAGTTTATCAACAATCAAGTTCCTCAAACATTCATTAAATATTCTAAGAATTGAAATCTAAAGATGTGCAATGGAAAGGAACTAATTAATGTATTGAATTCATTTTAAGAGCAGTAATTGAATCTAAAGAAAGACTTGCAGAAATGACTATTATTATGAATCCAATTGCTGGAAAGAAAAAGGCGAATTACTCTATCTATGGAAAGAAACAGAGACTGTAATCTAATCGAAAAGAGACAACAATCGTACTTCTATTGAAAGGAACAACAACTATATTCTAATGGAAAGGAACAACAAATGTAAACTAAGTAAAAGGAACAACAAATGTAAACTAAGTAAAAGGAACAACAAATGTGACCTTATGAGGAACTATCACGCATCAAATCTGAGTAATGGGAATTGGAGCAGCAATCATCTAATGCTTAAGGAAATATCTATCTCTTGCAATTGACATAAAATCATCAACACACTGATGCATTCATTTAACTCTTGTAAAAGAGAATCGAATCACAAAACAAAAATTACTCTATCTATGGAAATAAACAGAGACTATATTCTAATGGAAAGGAACAACAAATGTAAACTAAGTAAAAGGAACAAAAAATGTGAACTTATGAGGAACTATCACACTTCAAATCTCAGTAATGGGAATTGGAGTAGAAATCATCTAATGCTTAAGGAAATATCTATCTCTTTCAATTAACATAAAATCATCAACACACTGATGCATTCATTTAACTTTTGTAAAAGAGAATCAAATCACAAAATAGAAATTGAACTGATACAACTACAGGTTGAACAATAGTTCCTTCAGATTGGGCCCTTGGTCCTTCGAATCACTGCTATTTGAAATTCAGTATACAAAAATGGTAAAACCACTCAACACTTTTATTAATTTCATAGATGGCACAACATTTTACAAAAACTGCTAACGCATAGCAATTCTAAGTTATGAGTTCTTGGATGCAATTCTTCTATATCTTTTCAAGATCTATTTACCCCTTATATATTACAATAATTTGGGAAAATTAAGCTATCATGAGGATCGAGATATCCTAAGGATTGTTTTACTATTATAAAGTTACAATATAAGAAACTCGATCATATTCAAAACTACCTTGTGCCATAAAGTATTCAACCTCCAATAGCTTGCGTATCTTCAAGATTTCCTTTGTTATCTTGGGTTTGACAATATTTAACCAATCCTGTAATAAAACCAAACAATTCCAATCATATTTTAGGATCTATGTAATCTAACTTCAACAATAACACTAAGGAGTATATTATTCATTTTCTATTCTATTTTCTCCTAAATAATCGAAAAGTCAATCAAGATGATATCATGAAATGTGGGAAAAAGGAAGATATCTATACCTTTTTCATAACCTAACAAGAAATCACAGAAAAAAACTTCATGCAGATCAGTAAACACGTATTTCTCAATATTTTTGTGGGGTGTTATTCTAGGGTTTTTATTGTCTTTCTGTGAAAATTCCAACTCTTTGGTTCTTAACCAGCTTTCGATCTCTTCTTTTGTGGGATTCCACGGTCTCAACATCCCCTTCTAGTATCTCATTGCTTTCTTCTTTTCTTCACTCTTATCTTGCTCAACCTATCTCATCTACTCAATCCTCTCATGTTCCTACCAATGGAAATGGAACCATTTGTTGGTTTACTTATTCTATTCTTTATGAGTTTATTGACCCCGATTTCATGTATGTTCAGGTTTCCAACAAAGCCTCTAAAACTATCGGCCCTCCTGGTAAACTAGAAGGAAACACAACACACGGAGTGCACTGCGCAGTACCACCTGAGACAACTTTAATGTGTGGATGTAATACTCATGTGTTTACATCCTAGGATTGAGTGCGAGATATGAGAACTGTATATTGAACCAATATTATAACTTGTAACTGCGATATACTGTCATTTGTAAATAAGCAGGGAATATAGAAACTCATTCATTAAGCATAACAATAGATATTGAAAGACAATAAAAGAATACATGCATTCAATCACATAACACAGATGTTATCATGGTTCACCCCCTCCTGGGCTATGTCCACAAAGATCTGACTCTTGTCTCTTTTATTATAGTATTTTTGCATCTACATTGTTGTGCGCATTCAATTATTCTCAGTTGGGTAATATCTATATGTGGAAGACTATATCACACTAGCCTCCTCAGCCTGCGATATAACCCTCAAGATATTCCCTCCTTCGTCCTCTCTAGCTCAACATCTTACCTAAAATAGGTCATACAACAAAATATTACATATCGGTTTGCTACAATAGCTCTCTCTATAATAACAATTTATCTCTAGAAAATTTGAACCCCTTCTAATACCTAAGTATATATACTTATACGTTTCTATCTCTTCAGCCTTTACAATACATTACCAAAACCCTAACCCTAACATAGTTAGGTATTCCCTGCATGTGCATGTGTTGTTCTTCCTTCCAGTTGTCTCTTTACTCTTGCATGCTTTCTTTCCCAAAAATCATCTTTCTTTCTGCATTGGCCTGCCTCCAACAACATTCCAATTCCCCTTAGATCTCACAGTCAATATGCGTCCACATAGATCCATAAATCTACGGCCTCCATTTCTTCATAACTTTAGTGTTTGAGGAATCCGCTATGTAACTTCCTCTTTTCTCTGATAGTGGTCAACATCTAGCTAACCATGGTCTAAATCCGATGGTCAAGAGGGATCCTAAAGCATCCTCGAATCGATGAATTGTGTTACTTCATGACTTCAAAGTTTAGGTGGTTTCACCTGATCATCAATCCCTTTCTCCTGAAGTGGTCAACGTCAGACTGACCGCAACTTAGATCTAACAGTCATGGGAGATCCCGATGCATCCTTGAATCTACAGTTCTCATAACTTTGAGAGTTTGGAGTTCAGGGGTTTCACCCACTTAACACTCCCTTTCTCCTAGAGTGGTCAATGTCGTAATGACCTCGACTTAGATTGAACAGTCAGGAAAGAACCCAAGGGTCCTCAAATCTATGGCTCGCATTAATTCGCAACTCCAATATTCGAGGATTTTGGCGTTATGACACCTCTGTTCTCCCGAAGTGGTCAATGTTGGACTAACTGTGGTGTAGATCCAATGGTCAGGGAGGCTTTTGAATACCCTAGGATCTACGAATCACATTACTTCTTGATCGATAAGTGGGTCAGGGAGGCTTCTGAATACCCTCGGATCTATGACTCACATTACTTCTTGATCGATAAGTGGGTCAGGGTTTAATGGTAGGACAAGTCCCACGGTCACAATTAGGGAAACCAATAGATTTCATTCAACCTCACTAGTAACCGAACCATCAAGTTGCCTTTGTGTTGTTGGGGAAAAAAACCCTACGGAATAGCAAATAGAGTTCAAACTTTTCATGCAGATATGACCGAATAGAAATTACTTTCTACCTTCATCCCTATATTTAAATCCCCTTTTCTTAGTAAATGCATGGAATGATCAACCTACCTCATTACCGGCTTTTGATGTCGATCCTCTGTTGTGCTTGATTACTTGTCCGCAACACCTTCCAAAGCTGACCTACATTCAAGATGAGCAACAACTATGCATGCATACTACTTATAAACTCATGGGTTAGAAATCAAACATAAACTAATCAAACCATAAAAAGTTCATGAATTGGGATGGGAAAAGCATTATCTTTGATTTAACTAGTCAACTTACAAAAGATGAGACCGACCACCACTCCTTGAACCTTATCCTGGGCTCCTCCTCTTCTGTCCTTCAACTTCTTTGATTTAAATCTCCTTTGCCATTAGGAAAGGCTAAAGGTTTGGGACAATGGAATACATAAATGGGTAGAGTTTCTTTTCTATATTCTTCCTCCTTCCAAATGGTACCCCTACCCCTTCTTTTATAGGCTAGAAGGAGCTAGGTATTTGGACGAACCCTCGTCCATGCATGGTCGAGAGTTTCAGTTAACTCACCCATTGATTTTTGTTTCATCGTCAACTTTTCTTTTTTCATGCTTTTGTCGGTCCACGCGAGCTATTTTGGGTCAGCCAGTGTGTACACATGTGCAGTAATGGGTTAGGGCGCGTGGGCCTTTACACAAGAGGATTTTCAAAGAGTTGTTCAGCAGTGTTTTTGGAAAATAAAGGATATGAGTTGGCCTGATGCCAGGTAAGCATGTGTGGTGCAATTTAGGGTTATAATATATTCCCCCTAATGTGTGAGGTCAGAAGATCATCTGATGGCCAAAATACATTACCAATCTTTAATGATGTGCCGAACGATTGAGCCCAAGGATTAAGAACTGGGAGGTGTCATCTACAAAATAAAAAATGTCTCACCGAGGCGGGCATACCCATGCTCGAGATAAAAATAGAACCATGGCTACCAATCAAATACACTGTAGATCCATGTCAAATAACTATAAAGAGTAGCCGCGAACAATACACAACGAAGCTACATCTCAAAATCAGAAAGATATACATATAGAGTATCCATCTTCCAGAAGTTTATTCGGCCTGATGGCTGGAGATGAGATCTTCAGAGCTCGAGAAACAACTTCAAAATTTTCCAAAACTTGGGTAGGAGTGTAATATGAGTGTACAACTACACTACCCAGAGGTCTTTGACGGCTCGTCGGTCATGGACTTGATAATCTTGATGATCAGACTGAAGGCTTCAGTGATTTCGAACAAGGACTTGATTGGACGTTCGGGATGGCTGGGTATGTGGACAAAAGACACATTGCAGAGGGGCCAAATAAGGCTTAGTGACAAAGTTCCCTTGGACAATAACATGACAAGTGATGAGACTCAGGAAGCATGAATGTTAATCATAATTCTACGAAGCAGGAGGAAACGCAAACTCTCCATATGTTTGGAAGAATAACCAAATGATGGAGGACACAACTCTATATAGAGAGAAAAGCTTCCTAAGGTCGTACTACATCCCATAGTCTGATGAACAAACAGACAGATGTGCTTTATCCAAGGGAGACTCATTATGCTTCCAATAAAGAAAATACTTTTCCCTTCCTCTTTTTGGGGTATATTTGATTTTTTTTTGTTCATTTCAATAATTGTGGAAAAAGAATAAAGGAATATTATGTTACAATGGAGGAACGAGTATTGAAAACATACAAGCTCAAGGCACAAGGACAAGACTGATGTTCTAGTAAAATGATACTTGGGAAAAATCCTCCGGTGGCCAAAGGTGTTAAGATGCCGAAGCAAACTGTCACAAAGCTGGTGGATAAGGTATGCAAATGTGGTTGATAAAACACACAATGGTAACATCCTTTGATGTAAGTTTAATGAGCCCAGAGAAGGTAAGCGCGGTGGGTTGTCATATTTAGAGAGTCTGAAAAAACATAAAAGGAGACTCCACTGGGGTAACTTTTTCAAAGATAGTCTAGTTGGTTCGAAAAAGGGGTAAACTAGCACCGATTAGACGTTGATTCAAAACCATTTTAACGAGTGTGACAAGGACAAGATCACTCGACCATTTTTTCACTTTTAAGGAGTCTGAAAAAAGCTTAACTATGGAATCCATCAGGAATATTCTTCTGGACCAATTTAACGAGTGTGAAAGAATAACGCCACATGACGATCTTTTCAATTTTAGGGAGTCTGAAAAGAGCTTAACTATGGACTTTGTGGGGGTTTCTTTTTCGTAAGCTTAGTCCCTCATGCCCGAAAAAGGGGTAAAATTATACTTGAAAGTACTCTTCTAAAGAATGGAAGTTCTATAGAGTACACCTTTGTTCGTACAGTTGATCGTCTGGACTGAAAAAGGGGTAAACTACCGCTGGACAGACGTGACTTCAAATTTCAGTTTAACGAGCGTGAAAGGCCACAAGATCACTCAGCAATATTTTCATGTTTAGAGGGTTTGAAAAGGGATTAAAAGGAGACCCGTTATTTTTTGGGAGTCCTGAAGGTGAGACAAAGAGCGAAGAAGAATCATGCAAATGAGGCTCAAACTCATATTCAGGAAATAATATAAGGACTCCCAAGCTTACAGTGTTTTAGATATGGCATGGACACCATAATGCAACCAGGACCTACCTAGGGCATCCATGTTCTGGTAAGCTCTACCGCCAAGTTGCAACACTTCTAAAGAAAATATGATGGTTCTGTGTCACAACCTGATGGGATCGATCCTATAGTAGAGGAAAAAGGAAACGAGACGCAAAAGTCGGGGTAGTAACCTAACCTATATGATCAAGTTGATTCTTGGAAAACATTTCATGGACCGTCAAAATTTTCTCAAAACTCAAAAAAAATGTCCCAATACCCGATCAAATCCCTCCCATATAACTCCTGAATCACTCTAAATGGTTTTTGGTATAAAGAAACTGATAAGGGAGGCCAAAAAAGTGACAAAAAGAGGCCAAAAAGTCTATAAATAGAAGTTGGCAGCTCATTATCACCATTGCTGATTTGGAAATTAACTCTGGAGCCAAAAGACCCCCTTTGCTAAAAATGGTGATTATGGGAGCTACAGTGGACGAAACGAACTTCCGCTTGGACCAAGTAAATACAAAATCCCCTATCTAGCTATTCAATTCTTCAATTTTGTCTTTAAGTTCATTTTTTGGGTGGGCGCCGACCTTAAAAAGGTCGGCCCTAGCTACCTGCAAGATGTCTCTGGATAGGCCACGTGTACACTCGGGCAGAGTAAAGTCTTCCTGCATGTACACATGACTATCACCTCTACATCTTGCGTGGACCCCCCTTTTGTAGCAAAAAGAGAACTAAAGGGCAACTACTGACCCTCCTGAACTTTGTTGTGTTGGCAGGATGTATGTCCAGTGGAAGGAAAGGGAGCATGAAGCAATCAGTTAGTTGGTTGCGGGAGATCCGAATGTCGTGGCTGTGTTGATGCAATGTGGTTTACTAAAGTTCTTCCTGTGTCCATTTATGCGAGCACAACCAAGGCTACTGAATTCCTTGATTGACTACTGGCACCCTGATGTAGAGGCCTTCATGCTAGAGGGGCAATCATTGGTGCCCACCACCGAGGATATCCATTTTTTGACTGGCCTCTCAAGGAGAGGGGAACCAATCAACTTCAGGACATTTCCTGTGGGACCGAATAAGATATCGGAACTGATAGCCGAGCACTGTGAGGCTGGGACTGACCGTGCGGGCTCCCAGGTACCCATCAGTAAGATCACTAACCTATCCATGTAGGCAATATTATTACTGATTGGGAGGATTATTGGTCCAGCAGCCTTGTATCAGGCGTCTCGCGCACAAATGAACTATGCTATCCAGTTCTTGAATGCACAGATTTTTGACTGGAGTACCACACTTCTCGAGTGCATGAAGAGGCAATTGACAGATTGTCGACAGTGGACACAAAGGAACTTCGGGTTTGAGATGATTTTGTGTTCATTCTTGTTTGAGAGAGTTTTGGGCTTTAGTCCTCGGGAAGTAGTACGAGGACATCAGGCCTCTTTTCCTATAGTGGGTAGATGGGCAGTATTACTACCATGACAGGGTGGTGGAAGGACCAATGATTCCTTCGATGATGACTTCTTTGCATGGATGTCACAGCAAATCCCTATGATCGAGGATTACCCATATGCAGGGATAGATTTTTCTAGAGATCCTAAGATACCCGTGCCTCCTGGTGAGGAGCGAGGGGAGATGGGTAAGTCTCCACCTTTGTAGTCTTTTTGTTTGCATATGTAATTTTTATGTCATTTTTGTTATATATATCATTTTTTGGTATGCTAGAGTATTTGACGGGTATATGTTTGTTGCATGCAGATGTGGGACCCGTGCGACCTGCCGATTATGCACGGAACAGGCATCATCCATGGCCAGAAGCTGTAGCTGCCACCGCCGAGGGAGAAGTAGTAGCAGGGAACCTCCCAGTCAGGGAGGCTGAGAGGGTCCTTAGACAAGTTGAGCGGAACTTCACTACACTCACTCGCACAGTCCCGATGGCAAAGATAGAGGACCTGCTGCCATCCATGCAGCCTCATGTAGTGGGGGCACCTCGAACGTGGGTCTGATTGTTTAGGCATTTAGCCCATGCTGTGGACTATTATAACAGGGCCCATAGGCCCTGAACCTATTTATACTTTTTACGTGCCACGAGCACTTACTTGTATATATGTTTGAGGGCATAAGCCCTGTGACTCATTATTAGTCCCATTTTTGAGGCGCCTGCGTCCATCTATGTACCTGGTTGTTTTATGATGTTATATATGGTTTTTTGATCTTTTGTGTCTTATGGATCACGTGTGCAAAAATGTATTTACATGCTTATGTCAATGTTCTTTCATATGTGTGCAAGATG
>JZKD02S0426211.1:179662-196030 GCA_000966675.3 Picea glauca
AGGGGTATGAGGGTGAAACTGATGATGTGTAAAATATGAAAGAAAAAAATGAATAAAAAAGCTGGAAACAAAACTTTTACTGAATGCAAAATTTCAACAACTTTTCAAAAGAAAGATTTTTTAACTTTTCTAAGATTTTGGACAACAAAATCAAAGGAATTTCACTCGACTATGAGCTACTTATGATCTATGTGAACTTCAAAAACTTATGAAATAAAATACTTTTCCCTAGCTAATGATGCAGAAACACACTCTTCAACCAAAGAAGAAAATGAAAAGAGATTTTTCTTTTATTTAACTGCTAGTAAAGCAAGAAAGGGAAAATACCGACAAGAAAAAAACCAAGAAAAACAATTCTGGCTTAAAGCACAGATCGCAAAGAATCATATTAAAAAATCACACAATAGAAATTGTAAAAACAATGACTCTCAGACTTGTCTAAAAACCATAAAAAAAAAAAAAAAATCTGACAACGTTTTAAATGAGAAAAAGAAAGCTAAGGGTAAAAATAATCCTAAGCTACTGACTGTTCAAACATAGATTCAAACACCTGAGAGGAATACTTCTTATCAAAGGAGGGGATTCCTGCCTCACCCTAAACAAAAGATAGCCTGTACAAGCACGCGAATGTTACTAAAAAATCACGCGTGTGAACGCGCGCTAAACAGAGATAGAGGGCGTGTACATGCAGGTTGACCTTGTACAGGTCGTGTTTATATATAAACTCTAAGAAAAAATGAAAACAGACAAACCAAAATGGGAAGAGACCTCTGGTATTGATAACCAAGATCCCTTGAAGGCTTGGATACTCTTTCTAATGGAAAAAAAAATAATGCAAGGAAAAAATAATAAGGCAAAAACAATCTGAGATAGGACTGTTAGCAAATAAGACTCAGACAAGATTCCAGAAAACCCCTTGAGAATATGTGATTCTGACAGGGAAGAGGAGGACTGCCTCTGAGGTTCTCTGAACTCCTACACGCTACTGCTATCTCTATAGATAGCGTTTACACGTGGGATGTAAGAGGATAGGGTGCAGGTACACGCGTGCAGGCCTTGTGCAGGCCGTGTGTACCTCTGTGGGTCCCGAAAAACACAGTCAAGCAAAAGTCAGAGAATGCTAGTATGGAAAATCAGACTCCCTGCTAGCTCAGACCTTACAGAAACGAAAAGAAAAGACAGGCAAGAAAAAATTAGTCTTTAAACTACCCAAAAACTAAATAAAATTCCAGGAACCCTAGAGATTCTCCCCAGTATGGTCGCCAATTCTGTTTTTGGGGAAAAACACCCTATGGACTAGAAAATAGAGTTCAGACTTTGCATGCAGATATGACTGAATATAAATTACTTTCTATCTTCATCCCTAGATTTAAATCCCCTTTTCTTAGTAAATGCATGGATAGATCAACCTACCTCATTACCGACGTTTGATGTCGATCCTCCGTTGTTCTTGATTACTTGTTCGCAATACTCCTTCCAAAGATGAGCATTCAAGATGAGCAACAACTATGCACGCATACTACTTATATACTCATGGGTTAGAAATCAAACATAAACTAATCAAACCATAAAAAGTTCATGAATTGGGACGGAAAAAGCATTCTCTTTATTACTTAAAATGAGTCAACTTACAAAAGCTGAGACCGACCACTGCTCCTTGAACCTGATCCTAGGCTCCTCTTCTTCTGTCCTTCAACTACTTTTCTTTAAATATCCTTTGGCATTAGGAAAGGCTAAAGGGTTGGGACAATGGAATACGTAAATGGGTAGAGTTTCTTTTCTATATTCTTCCTCCTTCCAAATGGTACCCCTACCCCTTATTTTATAGGCTAGAAGGAGCTAGGTATTTGGACGAACCCTTGTCCATGCATGGCCGGGAGTTTTAGTTAACTCACCCATAGCTTTTTGTTCTGTCGGCAACTTTCCTTTTTTCATGCTTTTGTCAGTCCACGTGGGTTTTTTTGGGTTAGCCAGCATGTACACGCATGCAGTAATGGGTTAGGGCACGTGGACCTTTACACAAGATGATTTTCAAAGAGTTGTTTAGCAGTGTTTTTGGAAAAGAAAGGATATGAGTTGGCTTGATGCCAGGTAAGCATGTGTGGTGCAATTTAGGGTTATAACACTTCGGTTGGTTTTGGAGGTTGTAAATTCATAGCACCTCAGAGCTCCAAACTCCTGGAGTTCCAAAGCCAAAGATAGCTTAGCTCCTTTCATGCCTAGCGAAGGGTTCCAAGGTCCTGGTCCTATGGACTCTCTGACAATTCTCATGGTTGCACTCTCAACACTTACCCATGATTTGGTTAGAACCATGGACATGAGCCCTCGGTCACACATGTGAAGGGTTTGAAGCAGGTACCTTCCTTCCACATAGATCGAACTTAGTGACCTACGAAGGGTGATTTGAGGGGTCAATATGACCGAAGTGTTCCAGGGAATTCTACCCCGACTCCTATATTACAAGATCATTCCTTGAGAATATTTACCTAAGGGTTCTCCAACAAGTACATAAATCATAAAATTATTCTTAAATTATTTTAAATACCCATGTCTAATAGTTCTCCTACTACTGAGAAAGGGCAAACAAAAACCATGTAAACATAAAATTTTATAGAAGAATAATAATAATTTCTAATTATTTATCCAACACTATAAAATTTAACCATAAACACATGCATTCAACCATCACTTCCATTCCAGTACACAGAGTATAAAAATACTTATCATAAACAAAAATCATGAAGAAACTATTGAGAGGGGTGCCTGTTTCCACCCAAGCATAGGTACAACCACTCCTAAACATATTTAGCGTTGGCCACGCCCTAGATAGACCATGATGCTCTGAGAGAGACTCATTCTTCTTGTTCAAAAACATTCAGGGATGAAGGTTACTCCCCTCCTCCCACAAAAACTTTGAAAAACTATTTTCTCTCTACCAAGCAAGGGGGTCTAGAACAAGTACTTCCAGAGTCACTCATCTTCTCTACATCCTCGCTTACCATCTTGGACTGAAAACACTTTCAATAAATTCTTGCACCTAGAACAAATTTTTTTCTCATTTCTCCTCTGAACCAGAGAGATGCAAGTGTTCTTATATCTTTTGGATATTGGTCTCTCGACTCATATTCCTCTACCCACGAATCCCTTCTTTTCTTGCCTTCCTCAGAAAGATTGTGTGGTTCTGAATCCCTAGTCTATGGTCATGTCAGGAAGTATTTCAGGTGGGTACTCTGCCCATCTCCTCATTAACTCTTGAGGAGGGCTTCCCAACTACCATATTGATTGGTAATTTATTTATGGGTCAGAGGATTATTCTGGGTCTAAGTAATTTAAATCCAGTAAGATACTGGTCTAGTGGGGGTCATCTCAACCATTGTTGGTTCCCCTCACCATCTCTCTCATAGCATCATGATCTACCTTGGAAAACACCCTTTAGCAGTTATGCAACACTATCCATTTTCAATTAATAACAGAAATACATACATTACCTTTTATAACAAAAAGGTTCATCAAATCCAACATTCACACATATTTAGTCTGCCACAGTCTTCCGGAAAGTTATAGTTATACATACAAGCTGGGGGAAATAGGGTTATTACAATCCCCTCCCACTTAAAGGAACATCATCCTTGATGTTCTACCTGTCGATGTGCTCTATATGTACAAAAGTAAAAAAAAAATGGGTATGCATGTTTCATGGCATCCTCCATTTCCCATGTAGCTTCATCTGGACCAAAGTGTTTCCACTGCACCTTGACCTGTGCAATGTTAATGTACCTAAGTGGGATTTCCTTCCTATCTATTATGCATTATGGTTCTGGTAGGAATTATCCCTATGGTTCCACCTGAATCATAGACCAATCAATTATATGATTAGAATCATGTACATATTTATTCAATAACAAAACATGGAAAATAGTACGTTCCTTCATTGTGGGAGGAAATGCTAGTCTATATGCTACAGGTCCCACTCTATCCAAAATTTCAAAGGGCCCACAATATTGAGGTGCCATCTTGGCATAGGCTCCCATTCTCAAGGATATTTTCTTGGGTCTAACTCGGAGATACATATGATCCCTTGCTTTGAACTCTCTAGGAGTCCTTTTTCTATTTTCATATATTTTTTGTCTATCCTAAGCTATTTTCATATTCTATTTTATCTTAACTACTTCTTGTTCCATTTGTTTTATCATATATGGCATGATTTTAATTATGTCTACTGGGTTATCCCACCTGATTGGAATCTTGCATTGTCTACCATAGAGGGCCTCAAAAGGGCTCATCTTCAATGACTCTTGATAGCCATTGTTGTAGGAAAATTCTACCAGTGGTAGGTAGTCTTCCCACTTCTTGGACTGATGTATAACATGCATCCTTAGCATGTCCTATAACACTTAGTTTACCCTCTTTGTCTGACCATTAGTTTGAGAGTGATAGGTTGTACTAAATATCAATTTAGTTTCAAAACCAACAAATATAGATTTAAAAAAGTTTGAAGTAAATGTTGTATCTCGGTCGGATATGATTTCCTTAGGCATTCCATGCAATCTAAATATTTCCTTCATGAAAATAATGGAAATATATATTTCCTTGCAAGTTTATTTGATGGGGATAAAGTGAGCAACCTTGCTCAATTTTTCCACAATTACCATGATGGTATCATTCTGTTTGGTTTATTTTGGTAACCCTGGGATGAAATCCATGGAGATGGATTCCCATTTCCATTATGGGATCGATAGGGGCTGCAATAGCCCTGATGGATGTCGATGATCTGACTTAACCTGTTGAAATTCTATACATTTAGCTAAGTAATCATCTACATCATTTTTTAGTCTAGGCCAATAGAATAGTTTCCTATTGGTTGTGATCACTTTCTGATAACCAGGATGACCAGTATATGGTATTTTTTGTAGTTCATCCATTTTGAACCTCTTCAATTCGTCAAAATTTGGAATATACAACCTACCTTTGTAAGTTAGCAGGCCATCATTCAGAAATCGATAACCCTCATAATTTAGCCCTATGGGATATTTCTTTAAGTATGATTTCATGGTATTGAAAAATTCATATGTTTCTTTTGCACTTTTGACTCTCTCCTTGATGTCTGATTCACATGTGCTTACAAATTCCAAGTGAATCACTTTATTACTTTTGATAAGGGCATCAACCACCCTATTTTTTTTTCCTTTGATATGTTTGATTTCAAAATCAAACTCACTAAGGAGAGCCATCCATATAGCTTGTCTAGCATTGAGTTTTGGTTGATCAAAAAACTATCTCCACCCGCTATGGTCTGTCATAAGAAAAAATCTCCTACCTAGGAGGCAATGCCTCCACATTTTTAAAGCATGTATTATGGAAACCAATTCCAAATCGTGGGTCCCATAATTGATTTCATGCTCATTCAAGTTTTTGGATTCGTAGCAAATCACATGTCCTTCTTGCATAAGGACTCATCTCATCCCTTCCTTGTAGGAATATGTACACACAAGGAAGTCCTTGTTTGGATCTACAATATTCAACACAGGTGCATTGGTTAGAAGGTATTTCAGCTCTTGGAATTTCTCTTTAAATTTTGATGTCCAAATGAATTTAACTCCCTTTTTCTGAAGGGAGGTGATTGGGAATATTGGAAAATCCCTTTATGAACCTTATATAGTATCTTGCTAGGCCCATAAATAATATGATATCGGATACATATTTTGGGGTAGGCCAATCCATTATGGATTTGATATTGCTAGGATCAACTACCACTCCTTCTTCAAAATTAACATGGCCTAAGTAATGGACTTGTTTTTAGAAAAAGTCACACTTACTAAACTTAGCATAGAGTTAATGTTCTCTTAGTACTTGAAGCACTAACTTGAGATGTTCTTCATGTTCTTCCCTACTCTTATAATATATTGGGATATCATCGATGAAAACCAACACAAATCTATCCAAGAACTTACTGAGTACATTATTCATTAAGCACATAAAAGTGGTTGGCGCATTGGTAAGTCCAAATGGAACCACCACAAATTCATAATGCCCATAACGTGTCCTAAAGTTTGTCTTGTGTATGTCTTCATCCTTAATTCAGACTTGATGGTATCTAGACCTCAAGTCAACCTTATTTGGTCAAACAAGTCATAGATACTTGGAAATGGATACTTATTCTTAATGTTCATGTTATTAAGTTGTCTATAGTCTATGCACAACCTGAGTGTCCCATCCTTCTTTTTCAAAAATAAGGTTGGTGCTCCCCATGGAGACACACTAGGTCGAATGTAGCCTTTGTCCAAAATATACTTCAGTTGTAATTTGATCTCAACTAGCTCTAGTGTACTCATTCTATAGGGTGTTCTAGACACTGGCACCACTCTTGGTACAATTTATATTGAAAAGTCAATATCTATTTTGGGAGGTAGACCCGGTACCTCTTCTGGAAACACATATTGATGCTCTCTTAATATGGGATGGGCCTCTAGGATTGGTTTATTTTTCTCAACAGAGTTCAACACTTGTATTTCATACAAAGGACATCATTTTCTGCAATACTTATTTACTTGAAGGGTTGATATTTGTCTCACTGAGACAATCTTTTGAATCCCTTGGAGGGTTATCTTTCTCCCTTCTTCATCTTCACACTCCAAATTTTTATTATGACTGTCCAACTTGGTTTTATGGGCAGCCAATCAGTCCATGTCAATTAGCAAGTCATAAGATCCTAAAGGAAGCATATTTAAGGTTGTTGGGGTCGGTAATCCAATCATAATGAATTGGCATGCTAGTACAACCTATGTTACCTTTCTTTTAGTTCTAGTGGCTAGTTGTACCAACCATGATTTAACATGTTTTTCTTGTTGTAATTTACATTTCTCAACAGTTTGAGGGGAAACATAATTCATATTAGAACCAGGGTCAATTAAAATGGAAACTAGATGGCTGGAAATCATACCTTCCATCTCCACCACTGAAGCTTGGTGGTCAACTTGTCTATTATTGAAGGTTGTATAAATTTGTGGCATGCTCCTAGCCACATCATTGACTATGGTAGCTTCCTGAATGTTGTATACCCTCCTATTTTTATGTTTCCTATGTGTAAATTTCCTCAGCAAATGTTCTTCTCCACAACCCAAACATTTCAAGGGTTCTCTCTTTATGTTATCAATCTTACCTGAGGCTGCTCCAAAGGGTTTATTTCCACTCTAAGATGGGAAATTTTTCTAATATACACTTTTAGTAGGAAGGCTCACCTTAGAAATTTTCCCATGGTTCTTAAATCTTGAGGGTTTAAACCCCTTCTTCTTGAATCCCGAATTACTTTTCTTATTCCAGTCCTCCTGGGGTTCTGTTTTATTATTGAATTTCTCATAGAAATACCTTGCCTTCTGAATAGTATCTTTTAGGGTCTTGGGTTCATCAAATTCAATTCTGTCCCATAAGGACTGTGACAGTCCACTAATGAGTTGTTGCATATTTACCTTTTTATCCTTTATGTATGGCACATACCTTATCAACTCAATAAATTTGTTGATATATTCATCTATTGTGAGTTGTCCCAGCTTGAGTTCATAGAACTCCTTGGTCTTCCCATCAAAGTATTTTTCCGACAGATACTTCTTCTTGAATTATTTCTCAAATTGTCTCCATGAAAAGTCCTTATCATGGATTCCCTTCACATTCCTAAGGTCCTCCCACCAAATGGAGGCCTTTCCATCCAGGTTGAAAATGGTTATTCGAGCCTTTAAATTTTCAGAGTAGTCATGGACTCTAAATTACTTCTTCAAGCCTAGTAGCCAAACTTCTTTTTCTTCTCCCTTTTTAATTTATCCATCGAAAGTGGGTGGTTTGGATTTCTTAAACTCTCCAGGGTCATGGCTCTTGGAATGTTTCCTCTTCTTTCTTATCCTCTAGGAATGTGAACTAGTTTTTCTATTAGAAGATCCCTTGGAGTTGTCAGTTTCCTCACCAGAGGATTATTCTATTGAGTGTCTATTGGTTCCATGTTGGGCCTTCTTTGAGGTGCTCCTCCTTGTGTGGCCACTTTCAAGGCCATGCTTTTGTATCTCAGGTGGAATTTGGGTCTTCTTAGTATGATGTATGTTCACATGACTGGATACTAGTCCATGTTGCAGTTTCCTTTGTATATCTAATAAAATTTGCAGTATGACTGTGTTAATTTTAGTTTGTTTTTCCTACTCTTTTATCAGACTTTCATTATCATCCTTACAACTTTGTAATTCTTCCATGAGGCTTCTCACGGTTTCATCCAAATCAGGAGGGGTTTCCACCACCCTCCTCTCATCAGAGTCTTCCTCTCTATTGTGGGAGATTTACCCCAACTCATGGTGGGTCACCATCCTTTATGTTGTAGTTTTCCTTATGTCCACTGATTACTTGAGTGTTGATAAAACATTTTTTTGTTATTTAATTATTTACTGGTTTATGAACAACACACAGTTCAGATTGTCAAAACATATAACCATAACAAAAAATTCCATTCCTCTTTTCAACAGCGGTTTAGATAAGTTTTTTATTAATGGGGTAAGGTAGGGTGTTAATCCATTAAAAGTTTTATAATAATATTTGTGTGCGACTCGTTCATGAGCCCAAGCAGGCCAAGTGTTGTTACCTACTCTGATACCAATTTATAACACACCCAACCCCTAAGTAACCTTTTTAGGGATGGGGCATAAAAATTTATCTTTCCTTAATCATCTCCAATCCTTTCCCCTAGATATATGTCCTCTTCTTCTCATTAAGAGCTATCTAAAAATTGCTACCCTACTCAAACCCTAGCTCTGGATTGGGATATACACCCTTCCAAATCTCTTCGAGTGTTATTAGTCAAGGAACACATGGTGCCCACGTAGGTTTGTCTCATTCACACCATCCCAAGTTCCCTTAAGTCTTGGAGATTCCCCAATGTTCCTGCATATATGGTGGAATTCCATCCACCGCCAAATCCAATGGTGGAACTTCATCCTTGTTTAACACATAAGATTAAGGGAAATTAAACGTTTGACACTTCGACGTTGAATGCCCATTTTTATTTCTATGCACATATCCTTTGGAGTCCCGAAATACCCAACTCCCTAAGGATGCCGAAATATTTCCACGTGGCTTTGACCTTTGTCCCTTTCGGATTATCTAAGATACTACACCCCAAACCTCTGAAGTTCTAAAGTCTCGGACTCTCGAAGGGTCCACCCTTACACTTGATGGCATATTAAATGTAGAGGAAAGGATAAGTGGGTCCTGAGTAATCCACCTCTAATAGGCCAAGAGAATATGTGCCAAGGGGGTGAAACAAGGAAAGACAAAGATGATGTGTGGCCCCATCAGTGGGTGACACATGTCATGTTCTAATGGGCACATAGGGTCTGCGAAAAGAATGAATCAAGGTGACATGTGGCACATCGAACGTGGGTCCATGTCACCCTATATGATGTCAACATTCCACATCACTCCATATTGACAGCGTTCCAACACCCCTTATATCTCATGGTCGAGATGTGTCCATGTAGATCCATATATTTACAGCCTATGTTACTTCGTAACTTCGACGTTTGGGGAAACCTTTGTGTAACTTCCTCTTTTATCCCAGAGTGGTCAACGTCAGGATGACCATGGTCTAGATCTGATGATTAGGAGGGATCCTGAAGCATCCATGGATCGATGATTCATGTTACTTTGTGACTTCGGAGTTCAGGGGGTTTCACCTGCTCATAACTCCTTTTCTCCCAGAGTGTCCAACGTCATAATGACCATGACTTAGATATAATGGTAATGGTATATCCCAAAGCATGCTGGGATATACGGTTATTGTCACTTTGCGAGTTCAATTTTTGGGGGTTTCACCCGCTTAATGCTTTCTTTCTCCCAGAGTGGTCAACGTCGGACTGACCATGACTTAGATCTAATGGTCATGAAAGACCCTGAGGGTCCTCATATCTATGGCTCACATTAATTCACAACTCCAACATTCAGGGGTTTTTGCATTATGACACCTATATTCTCTTGAAGTGTTCAACGCCAAACTAACCACGCCATAGATCCAATGGTCAGGGAGGCTATCGAATACCCTTGGAGCTACAGCTCACATTACTTCATGGCAGATAAGTGGGTCAGGGTTTAAAGGTGGGATAGGTTTGAGGGTCATGGTTAGGTAAACCATCAGATGTCGTTCAACCTCACTGGTAACCAAACCAGTAGGTTTCCTTTGGTTGGTTTTGGAGTTTGTAAATTCATAGCGCCCTTGAGCTCCAAACTCCCGAAGTTCCAAAGTCAAAGATATCTTAGCTCCTTTCAGGCCTAACGAAGGGTTCCAAGTTACTATTCCTATGGATTCTCTAACAAATCTTAGGGATGCATGCTCAACAATTATCCTCTATTTTTTTAGAATCATGGACATGAGCCCTTAGTCACTGTTGACACAGGGGCAGACCCAGGGTTCACTCCAAGAGTGCACCAACAAGCCCTAGCTACTCGCCCTTCTGGAAACACCTGCGAAGAAGATGTAGTCTCACCCAAAGCATCTAAGAGGGGGGTTGCAGGACAGAGATGTCTAAAACCAGGGGAATATCAAGTGGAACTAATACAACAATACTGCAACATTCATATACCTCTTATCAGCTAGATCTACTCTACGCAGCTATAAATTTGATCTAACACAATAATATAAATAACAATATAATAATGACAAAGATCCAAGCATCAATCACCCATATGACACAAAATATATGTGGTTCACCCTCTCTCTAGGGCTACATCCACAGAACTGTGCTTATGATATATTGTTATAAAGCTTACAGTTCTGATCTGCACTCTTAGTTAGCAGATCTTCTCTCTTCTTCTCTCTTTCTCCCACCTTCCTGCACACCCAGCTGCAGGACTTGATCTTTGCACCCAACAGAAGATCTTACAATACCATAAGGCTCTCACTCTCAGCACTCTTTTCTCTCACAGTACAATAATATCTCAACCAAAAATAATCAATAACAATACCCAACACTAATACCACCCTAACCTAGGTCCTCTCAACCTCTATTTATACATTATAGTCCCTCATCGACAACCTTAGGTTGAAACCTAGGTGTCAAAACTCTAATTACCCAAAACCCTAGGTGTCTAAAACCCTAGGTCAACTTGACCCACCTTTTCAGCACTTCGCCAGCCTGTCTTTCCTCCCTTCTCACGTGGTGCTCTAAAGCATCCTATAGTGGCTTTATTTTCTTGTTGAGTTGTCCTCGATCCATCTTCCTTGTTTATCTGTCATCCTTGATATCGTCATCCAACGAATTACTTTTTTGTACTTCGCTCCGGATTTTCTGTTCTTTTGCTTACTTCGACCTAGTGACAGTCACTGTGTCTCCCGCACAGTTCACGTTTGACCTTTTCTTCCTCAATCTTTGCTTCCTTCCATAACCAAGGGCCAACAGGCCCCCAACACTCACCTGTGATTTGTCCCGAGGCACTTCAAATCTGATCCTTCCATTTCACTTTGACTTTGGAATGCACAGTGCATCCTTTGCTTTTTTATTTATACCTCCTTCCCATCCTTGTGCAGACTATCTTTTCTGTGTCTTGTACCCAGTTTCAACTACACCTAGTACCTAGACCCTTTTCTCCTTGATTTTACTGAGAGTTGCAAGGCAGTTGGTTATCATAGTATAACTTCATCTGACTCCCATTCACCAATCCTTCTTTCCATTCTCCCTCCAATTACTTCAGCTGCGCAAATCCTCCTTCTGTAGCATAGGAGATCTCATATTGTCAAAGCCAATGTGTTCTGAACTTCCCTAGATGCCTTATAAATTTACTGTCATACACCAGTACTAAATCACCTTGATTAATTGGCTTCTTCTTGATGTGTCTGTCATGATAGGCATTCTCTCTTTCCTTTTGTACCTGTTGATGGAATCCTGCAATAAATATCTCTTCTTCTAGTTCAACCAGCTAGGAAATCCTCTCACAAACAACACCAGTATCATCCATGTCTATAAATGAAGCAATTATTAAGCTTGGTACCAAGTACTCCATCGAGACAACAACCTTGAGACCATAAACCAACTTGAAAGGGGTTTGCATTGTTAATTTCTTGCAAGTGGTTCTATAAGCCCAGAGTACTGCTTGTACTCTTAAATCCCAGTCACCCCTGTTCACACTGCAAATCTTTCTCAATGTTGTCTCCAAGATTTTTTTGAATGCTTCAACCATTCCATTTTCTTATGGATGGTAAGGGGTACTCTTCTGATGGTGAACTGTAAATTATTCAGTTAGGGCTTCCACTGTCTTGTTGATGAAATGAGTTCCTTGATCACTCATAAGGGTCTTAGGGCATCCAAACCTAGCTATTATGTTATCAAATATAAAATGAGTTCTCCTGTGCACTTTCCTGGTGGGTTTATAGGTCCCACGAAGTCAATGGCCCACTTTTCAAATGCTTGTAGGGTCATTTGTTGTGCTAGTGGAATTTCATCTCTTCAGGATGGTTTTCCAACTCTCTGGCATACATCACAGGCTCTGTTATATTCTTTAGCATCTCTGTGTAACGTAGGCCACCAAAGTCCAACTCGCAGAACCTTCTGCACAATTTCTTTCCCTGCATAATGTCCTCTTGCGATGACTTCATGAAATTTTGTGAGGATCAACGGGTGCTCTGCCTCCATCACACATATTCTCAGTATCTCATTAGGTACCATCTTATATAGCTGACCAAATATCAATGAAAATTCTATAGCGTGCACCACTAGTTGTTTCTTCTGGGAAATTGTATACTCACTTGGAGCCATTCCTGTTGACAAGAATTGGACTATGTCTGCAAAGTGGTCATCCATCTTCCTAATGGAGAGAAACTGTGCATCCGATAGTGTATCCTCTAGACTGGTGGGTTCTTCTCCATGTTCCAACCTCTAGAGGTGGTCGGGTCCCTCGTTCATTCTTCTTGGCTTAACTATGATCTCAAAATCATATTCTTGAAACAAGAGAAGCCATATTCATATTCGCCCCCCCAACACTAGCTTGTTGACTAGGTACTTCAGCGCAGAGTGATCAATAAACATTTTAAAGTGTCCTCCTAGTAAGTAATGGCAGAATTTTCGCAGTGCGTACACCATGGCTAATCCTTCTCTCTCTGTAGTAGTGTAATTGATTTCAGCTGCAGATAGCTTTCTGTTGGCAAATGATAATGGATGGTCGATCTCCCCTTCTCCAGGTTGTGCCAATACTTCTCCTAATGAAATAGAAGATGCATCAACATGCACATGAAATTCTATGCTCCAGTCTGGAAAGACCAGAATGGGTGCAGTCACCATCTTTTGTTTCAGTGTGTCGAATCTCTACTGGCATTCATCTATCAAACCAAACTAACAGTCTTTCTTTAATAACTTCTCCATTAGCACAGTAATTTGAGCATATCCTTTGATAAATTTCCTGTAGTATCCAGTATGTCCTAGCGCAATGCACAGTTGTTTGACTGGAGTAGGAGGCGGTAAGTCGACTATAATTGCATTTTTTGATGGATCAACCAGCAGTCCTTGCTTGCATACAATATGTCCTAATAATACTTCAAATGGTGAGAAGAAGATGCATTTCTTCAAATTTAAAGCAATTTGACACTGCCTTCATTTGTCCAACATTAGTCTTAGAAATTCAATATGATTTTTCAGCAAACTAAAAACAGTCCAGACATCAAAATAGGATTCTAAAAACTTATGCAAAAACTCTTTGAATACTTCGACCACCACCTTGGAGAAGATGGATGGGGAATTATTCAGTCCAAATGGCATCACTGTGTATTGGTAGGATCCCCATTCTGTGGAAAATGTGATCTTGTGGTGGTCCTCCTTGGCAATCTAGATCTGATGGTATCCTGAAAACCCATCCGTAAAAGAATATACCTCCTGGCCTCCCACATTATCCAACACTTCATCTATGAATGGTGTAGGGAAAGGATCATGAAAATAAGCATCATTCAACTTCCTAAGATCTACGCAGATCCCGATCTCTCCTGTATTCTTGTCTTGCACCACCATAGGGATGATCCACCCTGACTCTTCTATAGGCTCAATAATCCCTGCTTCTAACATTTTGTCGAGCTCAATCTTCACTTTTTCCTTATATTTCAGGTTCAATATGTAGGGTCTTTTCTTGAATGGCTTTTCATTTGATTTCAAAGGTATTTTAATCTCTCCCATAGGTCCTTTGATACCCTTCATATCAGTGAACTTGGTCGGAAACAAGTCCTGATACTTGTGCAGTAATTCTATAATTTTGTCGATGGTAGCAACATCTCAGTAATCTCCGACATTGGAAAGATTCGGTGTCTCCTCTGTCCCAATATTGACTTTCTTTATTTTGATAGGCTTTCCAATGAATGGCAGCTCAACTCCTATTTCTTCCACATCCCTGTGGCCTTTTGTCTCAACAATTTTTATCTTACTCGGATCATCATCTTCGTCGGCATTAATGTTGTAACATCCATGTAGTTTCTAGAATGGTGCAGTCCATTTATCCTTTTCTTTCCCCAAAGGAATGCTAGATACCTCCTTAAATACTTTCTTCCTCACAATCTGTAGTGCTTGATCTAATTAAGGAAATTCACTTTCAAACAAAAAGGTGGTTACAAAATTTGGAAGCATACCTTCCCAATCTGCAGTGATGAGGTGCAGCATCGATTGAAGGTACCAGTTAATAAGGGTCGTGTCCAGCAAGTTAATGAATCTATGTACCCATTTTTCTTGAGGAATGTCACTCCAGGATTCTTCGCAGCTTCACACAAGGTCCTTTGGGCAGCTTCGACATGTGTACCTCACTTCGCAATTTCCTACTTGTGTTGAGAACCACGTTGTCATCAAGGTTTGACATTATGTCCAATCTGTAATATTGCTTTTGTGCATCCCCCACCATCTTGATGGTGTATCTTTCAGGGCCTCATCCATAGCCAACAACCTCTATTGTGCTGGTACACTTGTTTCAAAATCTGAGAGGAAGGCTTCTAGAGGGTTCAGACCATCAAAGGTAGGCAAGTTACTTACTGTTGTACCAATCCAGCGAACTTCTCTGGTCAGTCGAGAACATCTCCTTGTGGATATTTCATACATCTGGTTCTGCTAGTTCTCTAGCACTTCTTCTGAATCTGATGAACACGCACTGTCTCTTCACCAAATTAGATTTCCATCGACAGTAGGGTTGATATAATCATGTTGTCTAGTTATTAATTTGTATATGTTTTCCATCTCATATGCGTGTTCTTCCTCTCTGATGGGATCTGTATATCGTGGACCCTCATCTGGATCTAAGGGTGAAATGAACATAAGGCCAACTCTTTCAAATGTCATGCGTCTTTTATTTAAATCAACAACAGTATAATTTTTGAAGGCCCAATCAATTCCTAGCAATGCAGGGTAAGGGAAACTATCATCAACAATTTCAATTACCTCAAAATATGCAAAGGTCCTAACTCCGTCGATGTCCACAAGGACATGCAACAATCATCCAAATGGGATGACAGCTTGTTGATTAGCCATTCTAATCCTGATATGGGAATAGATCAACTTCAGTTTTCACATTAGTGCCCAAGTTTTCTTCGTCATGACATTGACCTCCAACCCTAAGTCGAGGACCACATAATCTATATCATACTCTCCTATTTGAGCATTCAAATGTAATTATTTGTTTGTTCTTCTCTTCTTACCAATCTAGTGTACTGCCCTGTTCAGTAAATGGTCTACCTTCCCTAGATCATACTACCTTATTAGGTTCTGTAACTCTTACACAACATTCTCATCCCGAATTAACTTAAGACAAGTGTACAAAAATTCGATGAATTTACTTACCTCTTTTCCTTCTTTCGGTGAATTCGATTGATCAAATGTCTGAGGCATTCCATACTCTTTTATTTCTGGCCATGTTGGAGATGAGGATCCTTGGTCCCCCTTGAACTATTGTCTTTCTTCCTCGAAGATTTTTCTTTCTTTCCTTGCATCGAATGCCTGAGTCTTCTCCACAACTTTCCTAATACCTGACTCTTCTACGATATTTCCTTAGAATGTTCTATATTCTCCTGTAGTAGTGCCTCCTCAATTAATAACAGTGAATCTAGGGTATGTTCCATGCATTTCAGTATATATTAGTTGCACTTGTGGGTTCTGCTAGGGTCCTCGTCTTTCCTGAAGCTTAGCCAACAACACAGGGCATTCTTCTATGACATGCTCAAAAGAGTTACAATAACTGCAGGTTGTGCAAGGATTTTGACAATCCCATGCCAAGTGTCCTGGCTACATGCAGTTATAACAGATTATTTGTCCTCGGCCTTGGCCCATACCTCCTCCTCACCCTCGTCCTATGTATCCACTGCGAGGATTGAATTTTCCTCTCCCT
>JZKD02S0426211.1:196080-212529 GCA_000966675.3 Picea glauca
GGATGCCCCCTCGAAGAGGCAAGTGAACAGGAGAGGATCCCTTCCATAATAGGATCCATTGTATGGTGTTGCCCTACCTCAATGGTTTCTATAATAAAGTTGTGGTTTTCTATATGGTTTCATGTATCTTGTGTGGTGATTGTATTCAGATATCTTTGGATCTATTGTGATATTTTGTATTCGAGTATTTGGTTTTTAACAATATTTTCCTTTTCAAGTCCAACCAATCTACTGTATCTTCAAGACATTCTTTTCGTGCAATAACATCTTGATTCTCAGCTTCAAAAAATGAAAAAAAATTCCTCTGGGTCCTTTGAAAAATTATCTCTCGACTTGGCTATATGATTCTACCCTATCAACAACAAATTTGGTGATATACCCTCCAATGTTACTATCAAACCAATGATCTACTTCTCTGGATACAATGTTGTCAACTCTCTTGACCTTCTGGATCAGTGTTGGTGTCCAAACCACAAGAGGTCTAGATATGATCTCGAACTGGGTATTGGCTAACCTAGCCAACCACTCAAATAACTCCTAGTGGATTCCTCCAAAGATGGTCTCATGAATGTCGATGAAGATGTATCTTCGTAGACAATCTTCAGTACTCAGTTTAGGGTTCTTATTCTGGGATTCAGTGAAGTCCCTCTCTTGATCCTCTTTCCACTTTTGAATCTCTGTCTTCAATGGGAACCACCTTGATATTCCCTTAAAAAGAGTTTGGTCCCCACAACGAAATCATTTGTTGGCACAGGGGCAGACCCAGGATTCACTCCAAGAGTGCACCAACAAGCCCTAGCTACTGGCCCTTTCGACAACACCTATGAAGCAGATGTAGTCTCACCCAAAGCAGCTAAGAGGGGGGTTGCAAGACATAGATGTCTACAACCAAGGGAATATCAAGTGGAACTAATACAACAATACTGCAGCATTCATATACCTCTTATCAACTAGATCTACTTTGCGCAGCTATAAATATGATCTAGCACAATAATTCAAATAACATTATAACAATGACATAGATCCAATCATCAATCAGACATACAACACAAAATATATGTGGTTCACCCTCTCTCTAGGGCTACATCCACAGAACTGTGCTTATGATATATTATGATAAAGCTTATAGTTCTAATTTGCGCTCTTAGTCAGTAGATATTCTCTCTTCTTCTCTCGGTCTCCCACCTTCCTGCGCACCCAGTTATAGGACTTGATCTTCTCACCTAGCAGAATATCTTACAATACCGAAAGGCTCTCACTCTCAGCACTCCTCTCTCTCACAATACAATAATACCTCAACCAAAAACAATCAATAGCAATAACCAACACTAGTACCGCCCCAACCTAGGTCCTCTCGACCTATATTTATACATTATAGTCTCTCACCAATAGCCTTAGGTCGAAACCTAGGTTTCAAAACCCTAATTACCCAAAACCTTAGGTGTCTAAAACCTTAGGTCAACTTGACCCGCCTTTTCAAGGCTTCGCCACCCTATCTTTCCTCCCTTCTCGCACGGTGCTCCAAAGCATCCAATGGTTTCTTTCTTTGCTTGCTAAGTTGTCCTCAATCCATATTCCTTTTTGATCTATCATCCTCGATCTCCTCATCCAATGACTTTCTTTTTCGTACTTCACTTTGGCTTTTCTTCTCTTTTTCTTACTTCGACCCAGTGACAGTGACTATGTCTCCTGCGCAGTTCACGTTTGCCATTTTCTTCCTCGATCTTCACTTCCTTCCATAACCAAAGGCCAACAGTCACACAGGTGAAGGTTTTGAAGGAGGCACCCTCCTTCCACAGAGCTTGAAATTAGTGACCTACGAAAGGTGAATTGAGGGGTCGATATGACCGAGGTGTTCTAGCAAATTCTTCCCTGACCCATATATTATGAAATCATTCCTTGGGAATATTTCCCTAAGGTTTTTCCAACAAATATAGAAATTGTAAACTTATTCTTAAATTCTTTTAAATACCTATGTTTAATATTTCTCCTGTTGCTAAACAGAGGCAAACAGAAACCATGTAAATAAAGAAGTTTTCATAAGAATAATAAGCATTTCTAATGATTTATCAAACACTGTAAAATTTAACCATAAACACAGACATTCAACCATCACTTCCATTCCAGTACACAGATTATAAAAATTCTTATCAAAAACCAGAATCGTGAAGCAACTGGTGAGATGGGTGCATGTTTCCACCCAATCGTAGGCACAACAACTTATGAACAGATTTATCATTGGCCACCTACTAGCTAAACCATTATGCTATGAGAGAGACTCTTTCTTCTTATTCAGCGATACACAGGGACGAAGGTTACTCTCCTCCTCCCACAGGAACTTGGAAAAATGATTTTCTCTCTACCAAGCAAGGGAGGTATGCAAAAAGTACTTCCATAGTCACTCACATTCTCTATAGCCCCATTTATCATCTTGGACTAAAAAATATACCAACAACTTCTTGCAACCAGAACAATTTTTTTTCTCGGTTCTCCTCTAAACAAGAGAGTTGAAAGCGCTCTTCTCTCTTTGGGATATTGGTCTCTCAACTCATCTTCCACGCAGATCTTGTTCCACAACATAGGTATTCCAACAGAGGATGAACACCTTCAGTAACCACTCACACAACCAGATCAAATATAAACACACTGATGTTTTGACATGGTAAAACCCCTATGGGAAACATCCACGACCCCAACCAATGCGGCCACTTGGAGCAGTTTATTAATGCAAAAGAAAAAGATTACAAAGAGATTTTACAAGAGAGTTTCTTACAATCGATCATTGGAAAATGACTCTCTATTCTCTTTAAATAGAGATCATGGACCGATCATGTGTTAAGACATGGATCAATGGTTGTTAAGATCGAGGAAAATATGAACCGTCATATCACTTTATGTTGGGAACATATCATGAACGTCAAATTTCCTAACTACAAATGCATAATAATGCATACTAAAGAAACACACTGAGAAACACACTTTTACCTAACAATACATTAGACCAAGTAGATCTTAACTAACTTGTAAGTGTCTAAATATCCTAACATCCCCCCTTAAGAACAACTTAGGATAGGATTGAAGGATTTACAATAGTGACACAATAGGAGAAGGAAGTAGGAATTAGAGCCTACTCCCCCTTAATAACAACTTCCCGAACTCCTAACATAGATCGAAGTTTGGAAAACTTTGCTCCTATAAGAGACTTTGTGTAAATGTCTACAACTTGATCTTCTGTAGGGAAAAATATCACTTCAATAACTTGATAATGAATGAGATTTATAATGAAGTGCATGTGTATCTCAATGTTCTTTTTGCACTAATGTTGAAATGGGTCTTTGGCAAGCCTGATGGAACTCTGATTGTCACACCAAAGGTTGGTCGGATGTTGCTGCTAGAATCCAAACTCTGAAAGGATCTGTCGAAGCCACAAGGCTTCCTGAATTTCATTTACCGTTGCTTGGTACTATGCTTCTTATGAAGAAAGTGCAATATCCTATTGTTTCTTATAGGCCCAAGTGACAAGTCATGAACCAAGGCTAAAAACATAAGCTGCAGTAGACTTTCGATCATCAGGGTCGTCAACCCAATATAAATCAGTGAAACCAACCAATAAAGGATTCCCCCATGAACTGTAATGTATCCTAAACTAAACTGTACCATGGACATAGTGAAGTATCATTTTAGTTTCTTTCCAATGGCTTTCATGGGGGTTTTTCATATACCGGGAAACAAGACCAACAACAAAGGAAATATCAGGAAGGGTATGATTCAAGTATAAGAGGATACCAACTAACTGACGATATAGGGTGGCATCAAATTTGGGAGAAGTAAAGGTGGTAGTAAGATTGACTCTAGACTGGAAGGGAGAAGGGGTCATTTTACAATCATCCATGTGAAAGCAATGAAGAAGGTCACAAGCATACTTATACTGGGAAAGAAAAATTCCTTCATTGTTTTGAAAACATTGGAGGCCAAGAAAATAGTGAAAACAATCTAAGTCTGTCATTTCAAATTTCTTCTTAAGGCTGGTTTTCACATGGTTTAAAAGTTTTGAGTCACTACCAGTAAGTATAAGTTCATCAACATAAAGGACAAGGATTATGATATGGATTCCTATTTTCTTGGTATAAACATTGGGATTGGAATGGAATCTAGAGAATTTGGTGTCAATAAAAAAAAATTCCATTTTGGCATACCAAGCTCAGGGAGCTTTCTTAAGACCATAAAGATATTTCTTAAGGTGGCAAACAAGGCTATATTTATTTTGGACATAGACAAGAGGTTGTTCCATTTAGATTTGTTCTTTCAAATCTCTATGCAAGAAGGTGGATTTAACATCCATCCGATGGACCTCCCATTTATGTGAGGCAGCAAGGGAAAGAACAAGGTGGATGGAATTCATTTTGGATACAGAGGAAAAGGTTTCATTATAGTCAATTAACTTGGGAAAATACTTTGGAAACTAACCAAGCCTTGTGTCTTTCAAGACTTCCATATGATGCATACTTAGTTCTATATACCCTTTTACATCTGACAAGTTTTATTCCTTTTGGAAGAGGTACAAGATCCCAAGTATCATTTTCCATTAAAAAATGATACTCTTCATTCATTGTTATATCCCAATCTGGATGACCTGAAGCTTCTGCAAATGTCCCTGGATTATGAGTCTCTGAAACTTGAGACAAAAGAGAAGATTCTCATTGGAACTTTGAACATGTTCGACACTAATCTGAAGGATCACCGACAAGACCACCAAATGCTTCTCTTGTTGAACAGACCCATCTAGGAAGTGGTGGAACTGGTGTTGGTTCAGGTTCAAAGGACTCATATGGAGGAAGGTGAGCAGGTGGAGATGTATTTTCATCCTCACTGTCATCATCTAAAGAAGAAACGAGAATAGGAACAAAAGAAGGCACAAACGCCAAATATGGCTCGCAGGTCGAAGAAGGCACAATCGCCAAATTAGGCTCGCAGGCAAAGATATTTTCATCAAATTTAACATCTCTTATAATAATAATTTCATTACAAAGTGGTTGAAGAAGTATGAACCTTTGACATATTCAGAATAACCAACAAATATACACTTCTCACTTTTAGACTGCAATGCTTTCCTTTTCTCATCAGGAATGTGAGCCCATAACTGGAAGTGACTTACATATGGTTTAATTTTAGTCCAAGATTCTTCCTGTGTCATATTTTTAAGAGCATTTTTGGGAGTGCGATTCACTATGTAATTTTCATGGTTGATTTCTTCTGCACAATAATTTATACTTAATCCCTTAGATTGGATCATACAACTACCCATTTATTTTAATGTGAGGTTCTTTCTCTCAGCAACACCATTTTGTTGTGTTGTATATGGAACAGTGTGTTGCATTTGGATGCCCTGTGTAGTGCAATAACTTGTAAAATTATTGTTCACATATTCACCTCCATTATTTGTTTTTAACTTTTAAACTTGATGTCCAAATTTCTTTTCTACAAGGGCCTTGTAGGCAAAAAACTTGTCAAAAACTCCACTCTTAAGTTTTAAAAAGTAAACCCAAGTACATCTGGAAAAGTCATCAATGAAAGTTAAGAAATACTTGCACCCATAAAAAGAAGGAGAAGAAAGTGGAACATACAAATAATTGTGAACAAGTTGCAAAGGGCACAAGGCATGCCAAGAGGCACGTTTGTCAAAACTGTCTTGATGATGTTTGTCGAGAAAACAACTGGGACAAACACCATATTTGCATGAAATGGGAGGAAGACCAGTCACCATTTGTTGATTACATAGTTTCTACAATGAGCGATAGTTTAGATGAAAAAACTGCTCATGCCAAAGTTTGCTCAAGTCATCACCATGAGCAACAATAACTGATGAAAATGATGATGACCCAAAGTTTTCAAACTTGTACAACCTGGCAATATCATCAACAATTCCAGTTGCAAAAACATGATTAGGATCTTTTAGATCCTTGATTACACCTTGGTAAAGTGAAAAATCTATGGTTTTACCTTCACCTGAATGGGTGATTTGATATATTGATAGATGGTTACAATAAATACTTGGAACACATAATACATCATTGAAATTACCCTTATCTACTTGAATTATTCGAGATCCTACAAAACTAAGAGATATATCATCACCAACAAATATTTTCTTGCTGTTACACTCATTTAGAGAAGAAAATATTTCTTTATCCTTAGCCACATGTTAATATGCTCCATAATCAATAAGCCACTCATCAGAAGAAGAAGTAGAAGTTGTATTGAAAGATAAATTAGAAGAAGAAAGTGCATGTCCATGAGAAGAAGAAGAATAAGTAGAGTCAATATTGATGTTGTGCTTCTTCATCGTTGCTTCTAAAGCTGCCATCTTCTTGAAACATTTGGACTCATCATGACCATCTTTATCACAAAAGTTGCAATGTCTGACAATCTTCTTATTTTTATATTTTTATAATTTGTCACCATTAGGAGCTGAAGTTGTCTGAGCAGGTTTGGGACCCTTATGTTGCTTCTTGTTGTAGTGAGAATTTTTCTTCTTGGGATACTTGGGTTTATCTTTATGCTGGGAAACTAAGGATTTGTTGGAGGTACCTGCAGTGTTGATCACTCCAAGTTGTACAAGATTATCTTCCTCTCTAATCAAAGAAGCACAAAAGGACTCAAGAGTGGACTTTTAATATGTTGTCCCTAGATCCTCTCTCATGGTGTAAAAGGTAGATACAAAAACAGAATATACCTATCTTAGAGAGAATAAGATAGATGCAACGCTCTTCCTCCATATTTATCTCACATTCTTCACATAACATTTTGAGTGTTTTAAACTTAGATAGATAGTCTCCAATGCAAGAAAAATCACTTGGATTTAAAATCAATACTTGATTTTCTAATTTTTGTTCTTTTACCAAACACAACTTCAATCTTTTCTCAAGCTTCATCGGGATCATCAATTTCTTTAAGGTGTAACCTTAAATCGGGAGAGATGGACATTCCAATTAGTCCATGTGCTTTGTCACTCCTATTGGCCCATTTGAATTTATTATCAGCATTAGTGGGTTATTTTTCCTTTCCCAAGGTAATCTGGTACAAGCCTTTACTTATTAATAAATCCTCCATATGAGATTTCCATTGGAAGTAGTTGGTGCTAGTAAGCAAAAGATTACTAGAAGAATCAATATTAAATATGTAGATAATATGGATTTAAAAACTAAAACTGATGATCTGGATGGAAAGATCTCGAAAAATTATGTGGTTTTAAAAAAAATGGCACTAAAAATGGACTTCAGATGTGAAATTTATGCCCTTTTAAAAAAAGGCATAAACGATAACCAAAGGACCACGTGGTGGTGTAAGTTGCTTTATGAAGTGACCCAATTTTATAAAAAGAAGTGGGAATCACTTTAACAATGAAGTTACTTTATAAAATAAAAGTTGCATGCAAAATAAATAACTCTAAAATACAATATTAAAGCTACTTATAGTGACTCACTTTTATACTTTAAGTGAAATACACTTTACAATTTGAGCATGAACTTTTTCAAAAAAAGTAACAAAAAGACAGACTTGAACTCAAGACCTCTTACTTAACAAGGCAATTTTTAACCAAATGGTCTAGCAAAACATATGGTATTGTTTAGAAAGAGGATTTGGGGTGTTTTTGTTGTTGTTGTTGTGGAAGACGGCTTTGGAGAGCATGCTAAAAAAAACTCTATTCACACAAGAAAAAAAAATCGCTTCTCGATGACAACAAGGGTTAGATCTCAGTTAGCTTACCAGGAAGATGCAGCTTGATTTTCTGAGATTTCATAGGGCACGGGGAAAAGAGAATACACAGATCTAAAAGAGTAGAAACCCGGAAACAAATAATATAAAACCAAAATAATACACTGCAAAAAAAAAAAAAAAAGGTATTCAGGCTTTATACCTCTGAATATGACTGAAATGGCCATATCTTGGGAAAACATAAACCTTTTCGAGTGAAACGAAAAGTGTTCTTGATTGAAAAAAAGTGCTTTGGATGTAATGGAACAATTCTCTCAGCCTAGAAATGTACAGAAATGATATAAAATGGAGAAGAGGCAACTCATCTTCATGATCTTGATCTACAACAGGAGTGGGTCTTCAAATAGGCTCTGATACCATGTTTGACAAGACATTGATTCCAACAGAGGAAGAACACCTTCAATAACCACTCACACAACTAGATCAAAGATAAGCACACTGATGTTTTGACGTGGTAAAACCCCTACGGGGAAACCTCCACATCCCCAGCCAACGCGACCACTTGGAGTAGTTTATTAATGCAAAAGAAAATGATTATAGAGAGATATTACAAGAGAGTTTATCATAGTCGATCATCAAAAAATGACCCTCCATGCTCTTTAAATAGAGATCATGGACCAATTGAGTGTTAAACCACAGATCAATGGTTGTTAAGATCAAGGAGAATATGAACCGTCAGATCACTCTATGTCAGGAACATATCGTGACCGTCATATTTCCTAACTACAAATGAATACTAATGCATACTAAAGAAACACACTTTTACCTAATGAGACATTATACCAAGTAGATATTAACTAACTCATGAGTGTCTAAATATCCTAACTGATCTGCCTCTGCCAAGGAATCCCTTGTTTTCTTGCCTTCCTCGTCAAGATTGTGTGGGTCTAAATCCTCAGTTCATGGTTAGGTGAGGAAGTCTTTTAGGTGGGCACTCTTCCCATCTCCTGATTAACTCTTGACGAGAGCTTCCCAACTACCAACTTGACTGGTAATTTATTTTGGGGTCAGAGGATTGTTCTGGGTCTAAGTAATTTAAATGAAGTAAGGTATTGGTCTAGTGGGGGTCATCTCAACCATTTTTTGTTCCTCTCACCATACATCTCATAGCATCATGATCTACCTTGGCAAGCCCCCTTCAGCAATTATGCAACACTATCCATTTTTAATTAATAACAGAAATACATGCATTACCTTTTATAACAAAAAGGTTCATCAAATCAACATTCACACATATTCAGTCTACCACAGTCTTTTGGAAAGTTATAGTTATATTTACAAGCTAGGGGAAGCAGGGGTATTATAGATTTCAAGTGGTATTCTACAATGATGACGTTTATAAAAGATTCCTTGAGGGTAGGACTGCAAATTCGACGCCAAATTCCCAAAAATGTGCAAATAGCTATTTTCAAAGGATAGGATAGTACTCTCTATTTACAACTCCATTGGTGATTATATTTGAATATTAAGGAATATGTGTAGAGATGAGAAAACCCGGTAGAGAATTTGAAAGTATTCTAAAGGATTTGGAGAGAAATTGGTAAAATATGGTGAAATCCATTATCTCAAGACACTTTTTAGAAATTTTGGAAGCTATATTGGGAGGAAAAGTGACATGAGATAGAAAATATAGAAAAAAGTTCCTCATCAACATTTCATATTTCCAACAATCCAAATGACTTTGTCCTAGGAAAATTTTTACAATTTTACACCATTTGGGAAATAGTGTTTTGCACCCAATTAACCCAAAAATAATTAAGTGCAAAGTTGACATGTCCATATTGATGTAGAAAATGACTCAAATATAAGATCATTGAGATAAAGATTGATGAATGTTCACAATAAAAATATTATCAACACCCAATATAATTGTTTTCCAATTATTGTTGGATTTTCTCCTATAGGTGGTAGAAATAGCTCTCTAACCTTGATTACACTAGAAAAAAGTGCAAAATTGGGCAAGTGTGGTGAGCTTCTAGGAGCTATAACTTTTAGCTACGAAATCATAATGGGACAAGAGTATAGTCATAGGAAATATGACCCATAGGAGAATCAATCTCAAGCTTCACCTTCTAGAAAGTTACTTTTGGTTGTTCCAAAAAATTAGAAGAACAAAGCCTCGAGGATTATGATGAGAAAACATTGTCGATCTGCATAATCTCCATAGTTCCCTGAACTTGGAGTAAAGGGTGTTTGATGGAACCAAGCTGATGATGATGAATAAATAAGCATGAAATTGAGTGTATATCCTATGTAATGGAATAACCATGGAAGGAGTTTAGTCTATTTGAATAAGTAAGTTGATTTCCATCAGTGAAAAGGATGACCCATAAATGATTTAAGGATCAAGGTCATAATAAAGGATAAGATTGTAATAAAGACTAAGGATGTTAGTTCCTTAGAAAGAAATCATATAATGTATCAACCATGATTATCATGTGAAATCTAATTTGTATAGAATAAATTGCAAAAATAGTTTGGTGCTCTTAGGTACTTTAGTTTTTGTTGTGCACAACAAGAGAATGGCTAGTAGAGGTATGAGAGATACCATTGTAGACAAAAATTTCATCCTTTTTTTATGTACGTTTTTAACCCCCTTAAGATAGGGAAAATGAATTCAATTAATGAAGGTTGTAGAGCATGATGGGAATCATGATTTCCTAAGAAAAATGCCATGGTGAGCTTGGTGTGGTGGAGAAAACACTACAAGGAGAACACCTTCTAGTGGAGGTTTTTGCGAAGGTTTTTAGTGTTAAAAATTTTGGAAAAACTTTTCAAAAAACCTCTACTACAACCTCCTCTATTGGCTATGAATGTTTTAGTAGATGTTCCATATAACTTTAAAAAATTGGGCAGGCATAGGTTGTAGCGGAGGTTTTTTTTTCGGTGTTGCTCTTATCAAGATGTGTCGGTGCAGGATTGAAAAAGACGCACCAAAATGTTACTATAATAAAACACACCAACACATTAATATAATAAAAATTCCCTGGATGTTAATATAATAAAAAAACACCCTAGTGCATTTATAACTATTGTGTATCGATTTCTTCTTTCTCTTTGTATGCAGAGCACCAATGCTCTTATAATTACTACACGTTGGTTCCGCATTGTTTTCCTATAACACATCGGTGCACTTTCGGATTTTTCTACCCCGGTGCAATTAATTTATAGTTATCCCATGTGATATTACGTTATAGTTAGCCCTAACGTGATTATGTTATAGTTATCCCCAGTGTGATTAAGTTATAGTTAATCCCAGTGTGATTAAGTTATATTTATCCCTAGTACGTTCACTACCATAGTAAAGAAACCAGTGCATAAATAATATTTAGAATCCCAATTTGTATAGTAAACATAATTCACTGGTATGAAAAATTTTCTTAGTGCCTTGGTTTAAATTTCAAACATGAGCACCATACAATTTTGAAACAACAAATATATTGTATGTTATATTGTTTATGGAATGGTGTGTTTTCTCAATAGTACGTACCAGTGTGTTATGATAATTAATATGTGTCAGTGCATACAATGCCTAAAAATGCATCGATATCTATATTATGGCATGCACTATCTAATGCATGATATGTTTCCCTCCAAAACAACCTTGTTTAATAGACCTAAGGGGGTCTTTGCATTTACTAAGGGAGTGGGTTCCCTAAGTTGGAATTATTATAATTTCCCTATATTTATTTAATTCTAGAAGCATTGCATAGCATAAGGTTTTTTGGATTGAGATTGATAATATGTACTCAAATCTACCTTGTTAAGACAGATCTCAAGAGTTTATAGAGATCTAGAGAGATCTCAGGTTTAGGTGCAAATCTCATGGAGTGATTTTAGGATCTAAACCAAATTCAAGTATCATAATCCTTTGGGTATGAATATTGTAAGCCTATGGGTATTAGAGAATTCAGGACAAGAGTGAAATTAGATAGAGAAAGGATAAGAAGAGTGGAGTGAAAAAGGAAAATTGTGGCCAAAGGGCCAAGTAGAGGCCAATTGAATGTAAATTAGGCTAGGAAGGTAGAATGCCTCGTGTGAATCTGTGTACAAATGTTCATTAATAGAAATATGTGTATTTATTGGTTATATGTGTCAATGTGGAGTTGGCTATATTTCCATTGTAATGATGTCCAGTGTGTCATTGAACTATATATTGGGTTATCGAAATCTAGATTGGACTCTTTCAAAGTTGTTTATGCAAGTTCCATCCATAAGAGATATTGTGATTAAACCCTTGCATCAAATAAGAGGACAAATTGTGACTCATGATCATCGATCATCAGATGAGATCGATGATCCTTTTTTTATATTAAATTGGTCTTGAGTCATAGTTTGTAATTGATTGCAATCATGAATGGACGGGGTTGAATTTTATATTGTGTGCACATAGAAATAAAGATCAAATACTTTCAAGGAATAGATTTTGACTCCATCCGTAAACGTCGAGGAATAGTGACCATCCGGTTGCCATAAGGAGTCAATCATGGTCGTTGATTTCATCAGACCAAGACTTTGTTTGTGTATTTAAGGTCGATTGATTGAGGTTGGATCTGGAGTGGAGGTTTACCCATATTGACAGTGGGAGTCAATTATTTGATTGGATTCTGATACTCTGAGGGAATATATTCTAGTGACTGTCATAGTATAGATCATCAGAGGAAATAATGAAGGAGAGCTCCAATGGGCGATAGTCCGATCAACGGTGCAGATTGAACAAAGGCAAAGATCAACGATGGAGGCAAGTTGTATGATGAACATCAGATTAATTGGTGGTTAGAAGGTTCAATGGAAGAGAGACCCTTAATGATGGTGTAGACCTATTCAAAGCAATCTTGATCAATGGATCTAGGAAGAGCACATGGTAGTGTTCTATTGGAGTAAGTTGTTCGAGTGGGCATAGCTTGTCAGAGCTAAATAAATCAGATTTTATTTATCAACAATGAACATCCATTTGGAGTGAAATAGATCAATGGTCCTAGAAGGAGACTTGTGTTAGTTGACCATTGAGACCAATATTGTCATGGAACAAAGGTGAATAGATCGCGACCATTGATTGTGAAACATTGATGGTGGAGGTTGAATAATTCAGAGTACTTCCAATTCATCAAAGTCAGAATTTTTGAGGTTGATATGTTGTAGTCTCACATCTCAATTGAAGTACAAAAACCATCGAAGTGGTACAGGGCCATCAAAGTATGAGTTTTTGGAGTTCTTTAATCTATGTGTATTGAGACACACCGACAAGAGGAGTCTGATGGTCATACAGGGAGAAAATTTCCAATGATGACACCTAGCACTTGTTCATATCCAAGGTCTTATGGGAGCTTATATCCTCGATGAAATAAGTGTTCAATAATTTGAGAAAGGATATTAGAACTAATCCGAGGAGGTCTTAAGTTAAGCACCTCAAATACTGTTAGAGGATTTGAGCCCAAATAAAGTTTTGAGAGCAGCTCGAGTGTTGTAGCTGCGGCATAGAAAATTCAAAACTTTGCATATGTAGGTTAAAGTCAGGGAGGTCATCAATGAGTTCAAAAGAATATAGTGCATTGATGTGTATATATTTGAATTCATTATTTTTTACAAATTTTCAACTAATTATTTCAAAATAAAGTATTTTTTATAATAATGTTGTTTTATATTTATGTTATTGCATTTCAATATAAGGATCACATTGACACATTATCCAACCAATTAAACCTCTGTTATTTGTAACAATGTAAATCATCCACATATTAATTATTCAGGAACACAACATTTTACAGCATTCGATGATGCAATGAAATAAGAAACTGATTTTATTATATATGAATAAGAGGCCCATTGTCATACAAAAAGGGGCAACATAAAGGTCCAGTACAATAATAAAATTTCAACCAATTTGTAAGTGTTACACTTATTGGTAACATGTCCTCGTGCAATTGGGACAATATGTCGAGTACATTAAACAAAATCCTTGATTTTCATAGAAAAATATTCTAAAACATACAACTTGTAGTAGAATTCAATTATATTGATTGACATTCATCAGTTGAACTGTTGACATGGCTTGAGTTGCATGCATGCTTCATTTCTTCATCATTTGCAGGTGATATTGTTCTTTGGTTTTTTAACATAATGTTTTCTTGATCAACTTGTTTTTTAATGTTCTTCCCCTTCATCTTCCATATACAAACATACAAATAAATTGTAATAAGTATAGCTACGTTTTTATATATAGTAGAATATACATTATTGCGTAAATAAAAAAAACATACCTTAGCACTAGGTATTTCATAAAAAATACACATTCTTTCTAAGCCATGCTTCATAAATTCTCTCAAAATCTCCTATGATGTGTGCATTCCATACTTTGTTTCCTACATGTTTAATACAACATGACAAAGCACAATCGATGTGATCAGTATAAAGTTTTATTATTATTATTATTATTATTATTATTATTATTAATTATAAAACAAGGGAAGTTAAACAACATAGCTACTTACAAATTGTTCAATTAAACTTTCATTATTCAACATATACTCACAACCCATACTTACCCAATGTTTATCAATTCATGGGTTGGCTCCTCTTTCTATGTTATCACCTAGTAGAAGACATCCATGGGCAAGTGTAAATTAATTATTTAAATATAAATATCACATCAAACATGAAATCTTAAGAAAGGTTGAAAATGGAAATACTCACAAATTTTGTGATCAACCCTTTTATTCCTCATCGTCCTATATTATGTGATGAATGGATTGTATTTTATTTTTCTTTTGTGCAACAAAACAATTTAAAATTAGTACTTCACATGATACTTGAATTCGATGTACATAAAATAATAAATAAATAATTGCGTACCTATGATGCACATTGTAGTCAGGATGGCTCCTCTTGTGACAAAACTATGTTCATTTATTTTAACATCTTCTTCCACACATTTTTGTACATCCCTACCAACATTTATTGGTTTTCCCCTTGTTTGTCCCTTGGAAGTTTCAAAATCTCCCTGAAAAAATAAAGATATAAAAATTATTATTTTAAAAAATAAATAAGATGTTGGTGCATATATTAAGATAATTAGAACTTGGGCGTAAAAATTGTTACACACCAGTGTGTCACACATACATATACACATTGGTATAGTATAACAATGTTGTTGTAAAATTGAAAATGTTTTACAATTTTTTTTGTATTCAGTTGATGCTTTATGAATTAAGAAAAACACGACTTCCTAAGTACTATTTACTATTCATCGTCAAGTAGTGAAAAAATTTAAGAAATGGAAATTTCCATATAAAAAAAAAAAAAATCCATTATAAACTCAACAGTGCACTTTGTAAACAACATGCACTGGTACGTATGTAGGTAAAATGTGCACTATCGACCACGGAAAGGATTTTTTAATAATATTTTGAATTGAAATGAAGCGGTGATTTTTACAAACAAATACGCGTCGATATGCTTGCAATGTAAAAAGTGCATCAATCACCGTGAAGGTATTTAAAAAAAAAAAAAATGATGACAGGATATTTTGGGATCCAATGCAATGAGTGGTTTCAATGCAACAGAAAGGAAGCACCCATATATAAATAACCAAACCCTATAAAGAAATTGTGCTTAAAAAAAATTATTCTTGTGAAATATAGAAGGAGAAAGAAAAAGAATAGTCATGAAATTAGGGCTTCCAATACTGAAGGTAACTATGAAACTTTTTTTTTTTATGTTTGGGAATGCAATAAAAAATGTTTGAATCAAATAGGAGAATGATCAATATGATTAATAGAATGAAATGATATACCTGAAATTTCTCCTCTACAGATTTCTATGCAATCTACAGTACTCCCCCTAGAATTTTGCTTTTCAAAAAAAAATCCACCCACTTGGAAATAATTACTGATAAATATCGGTTGCAAAAATATCCTCTCTAAAATTTTGGAAAAAAATAAAAAGTGAATAGGGTTTTCCTTTATAAACAAAAAAACTCAATTTCCTGCTCATTTTTTCATTGTATATTTCGGCGCATTTATGATAAATGTGCATGTAGTTGTATTTTTCAAAGGTTATGTTTTTAGTGTGTTATGTTGTGTGTAAAGCATCGGTGTGGTATGTATAGTGCACTGATTTATTTTCGGAATAAATTTAAAATTATTTATAGTAAGAACACGCTATTTTTCTAACTTGCTTTAGTTAATGCACTATATAGTTCAAAATGCACTTGTGCAAAGTGTAATTAATAATGTACTAGGGCGGTGTGTAAGTAATAACGCACTGTAAGACAATTAAATTTACACTATTCAAATGAAAACATCCATATTTAAAGTTTGTGAAGGTTTTGGTTTGCGAAGGAAATAACGACGATCATTCTTAAGTGCTTATCTCAATTGAATGCACTAATGCATTTTGTTTACACATACACATCAGTGTGTCTTTAAATGATAAACTGCATTGGTGGGGGAGAGAGATATGGAGAGAGATGGAAGGGGATATAGTAAGTGAGAGAGGGAGGGTGATACAAAGTGAGGGGTAGAGAGGGATAGATGCAAGAGAGAGAAAAGGGGGATATAGGGAGAGAAGGGGAGGGAGAGAGAGAACCAACAAGAGAAAGAGATAGGTCAGGAGTGATATGGAGATATATATATATAGAGAGAGAGAGAGAGAGGATGGGTAGAGAGGTAGGGA